>JASTWL010000824.1:0-76121 GCA_035220575.1 Temnothorax rugatulus | reverse complement strand
CTAAGACCCGAGCAGAGCCGAGCGCGGAGCGCACACGGACAGGCCGCGGCTTGTAGTGGGGTTTTTCCCACCCCAACAGCACCGTGGTGTGAGGGTGGGCTTCAAAATGCCATCACTGCTGTGGCCCCCTTCTAGTTTGGGAAATAGCGATGATAGTGGGCTCTCGTTCGAGATGCTGCTGTCCCCTTCGTATTCTACTGATCGGGTTACGTCACGGAATATCTCGGAACACGTGGGGACACGCGGCGGGTTCTTGAGTTTTCCCGATTATGACGTCACAAGAATCACACTCCTCTAGTCTGTACCGGAACCCGATATGTAAATAGTGTCGGATCACAAGGTCGTAACGGCTGCGTCTTGTGTGGATAAGTCAGAGTAACACGATTCGCAAAGATAATGTTACTATTCCGATTCTGGTGGCACACGGTAAAGACACCAGATCGCGCGGGACAGCCAATTTCTACGCGCGATTCGAGAGAGTGATGACGGAAACGACGCGAGCGCGTTGGATCGTGAGGGCCTTTCGCTCATAGCGTCCCTTATAGGATTGGGGGGGACTTACCTTATGTGCAGCTAATCAAGCTCCAGGGGATGATCCGCGGTGCCCCAATGTGCAGGAGTTGCGGCGTTCGTCGTTGTTGATGGAGGATCTCTGCGCGTTGTGAGTGTACTTCGTACGACGGGGGTCGTCCTCTCTGATGGATTCGATCCACTCACAGGATGGAAGGGCGGATGTGCAGGCAGCGTTAATGGGATTAGTCGGTAGCCAGGCGGTTCGAGAGGCCCGATAATTTGCCCGCGAATCTTCCTGCTCAGGCTGGGGGTGCACTCGTGGTCACTTCGCGCATCGTCACTAACGAACATACGAATCTTTTTAACTACTACTTGTTTTTCGTTCCGTCTTGCGCGGGTTCAAGAAAAGTCTTACCATTAACCAGGCAGCAAATTTATCGACAGACAAACTTACCATTCACCACTTATCATCAAGACTTACCAACAGAACCGGCCGTGTTTATATACTGGGACTGGGTGAGGCATGCAGTTTGGGGACGCGGTGGTCGGTCGGGGTGTCGCTTAGCTTATTTGGTACTTGTTCCTAATGTTTAAAGTTTTTAATTTTATCGAAAACGGGCGTGTGGGGCGCGACGTAACATTTGGAGCCTTTACTTTATCCTCGGCAGCGTTTGAAAAAGAAAATACTCAATAATTTAAGACAAACTCATATATTTAACTTGACATGTATTTTTAAAATAATTTGGTGACGATTCTTGAATCGCAGGATCAAGTAGTTGCTCGTAGGTCACTTTTTACAGTAGCGAGTGAGAGCCCGAACATTTATTCCAAAGTCTACGCGTTTTTACGAAAAGATTCTCGCTCAATTTTTATTCATTTAATCGCTCTAAATATAATTTTATTGGATATGTCTACCTTATCCGTCTAAGGAAAGTTTTTTTTTGTAAGTACGCACCATTATCTATTTATAAAAGAACAATTCGTTATTGAAGTGTGGACACATTGCCCCATCACAAATCAGGACAGATAGCCGCGACCATGTTTTTCAGTCTTTAACATGTTGCCAATTTTTAGATAATGCGGAATTAAGATTTGACGCTTCTCACACCTGATGAAACTATTAATTAATTTGATAATATTATGAATTTGTTACTATTTAATTTGAGGTTAAACTACTGTCGCACAGCAAATTTTTTGACCGTCGAAAAAATGTGATAATTGTTTTCGCTTTCTTTTAATGTATATAAGTCTGCGAGATGCATCGCAAGAAAACAAACAACATTTAAATATCTTACGTAGGGCATTTTTCAACTACTTTTTACAATGGTAGAGACATATATCTGGCCTTAAAACTTGAAAAGCGAGCAGTACTACTGTGGACATAGCCCCCGTAGACAGATAGCTCCGGTCTCCCCTATATCTAAGCAATACCTAGTCTAGGTAATTTACAGTATCTAGATTTACAAAATCTAGGCTTAATATTGTAATTAAGCTTAGATACACTATAAGTCTTACAAGTTTATATTGCAACAGCTTCTATATTAATCACCAAATATAAGATTATTATTTTATGATATATATAAGTTAGATTCTCATGTGTATTTTTACTTTTTCATAATAGGCATCTAATAAAGAAGAGCAGATTATCCTAATAAGTCGTGTAAGCTTCTTGGAGTTAAAAAATTACGATTAGTTGGCTGCAAAACATACAAGCATTATTCCTCCTGAAGATCCTATTCTTGTCGAAGTTAAAAAGTAAAAAGTATTTACATATGTCAGAATCTATTATCAAGATCCTCTACATTGGTGGAATAAAATGAAGTTGTCACTCCGAATTTGTACAAATTGGTATGCTACATTTTTATGCCATACCGATTACAAGTTCAGCATCTGAACGCGCGTTTTCTTCTGCAGGTTTGCTTATCACAGCAAAACGTTCTTCATTAAAACCATCAAAATGTAATAAAATATTATTTATTCACGATAATTTCAAATTAATAAAAGATATGTATTTAAAGTCAGTAAAATAAGTTTTACATTAAGTATAAGTTATATTATTCATATTATTTATACAACTTAATATGTGAAGAAATGTTTAATAAAGTAAGACAGAAAGAAGTCTGATATCTGATGGTTATACAGTGAATTACATTTTATTTTGTTACGTATGATGGTCAGGAATAACATTTTAAGATAAATTTTATTTTCTTTTGTGAAAGAAAAGACATTAGTAATGCTAATAAGTGATCATATTTTGAAAACAAGTGCTGAGTATTTATTGTTTGCTATTTTTGTTCATGCCGATAAATTATCATCCGCCAATTCCGCCGCCGCTGAAAGAGAAAATTATCGTCGAACTTGCCGCCGCCAAACTATTTGTGTTACGTCCGCCCCACGCCCGTTTTCGATAAAATTAAAAACTTTAAAACATTAGGAACAAGTACCAAAATAAGCTAAGTACCCGACCGAACCGCGTCCCCAAACTGGCATCACCCCAGTAGATAACCACGGCCGGTTCTAAATCAGATAACCAAATACGAAATCCTCAGGGAAATTAAGAACTTTTAGCCACGAGAACGACTATAGACGGACTTACCACTTATCATCAGCAAGATTTATCGACAGTCAAGTCACCTTATCCAAACCCTTACCATCAACAAGACTTACCGACAACAAAACACCAATAACCTATCGACAGAAGTTACCATTGCGTTACCATTCGAGTAAGTTACCATTCGTCTTACCATTTGTAAAACTTACCATAAGATTTACCGACAGAAAGCTTACCACTTACCACCAGCAAAATTTATCGACAGACAAACTTACCATTCACCACTTATCATCAAGACTTACCAACAGACAGGCTTACCGACACTCGACCTACCGAATCTGCCGATAACCATTAGATAATAATTCCAGTTGGTATGTAAATAGATATAAGTCATAGCGACGCCCAAGAGGCTTATTTAATAGCCTCCTTACTTCGTAAGGATCCAATCTGCCGATAATAGAACTCACCATCCCCGTCCCAAAAGAAACCTACTCCCACTCTCAGACAATACAGGCCCCTTTAGACTTCGCATGATCATATAAGGAGAGAAATCTAAAACAAGCCCAATGACGCAACCCTTCCACCAACGCAACCCCTTCCACCGATGCAACCCTTCCACCGACGCAACCCTTCCACTCGACCACCCCCGCCACCAAAAACAAAAGATATAAAAGAGCGGACATCCCAAGGGACTCTCTCAGTTGATCCTCGGACTTGGAAGCGACACTACCTCCAGCTCAGGGTAAGCCCTACACCTCTAAATCCAGAACCTTCCTACCGCCACGTGCGTCTCTACATCTTCTAACTCCAACTCTAAAACCTTCTAATTCCACATCCTCCTATTTCCACTACGAGTTCTAGAAGCATTGCCACGTACTTATAACATTAGTTTGCGAATAGCTCTGTTATATTAATCTACATTGTAGCGTTTAGTGAACAATTCTGTAATACTATTTTGCTTAAATCAAACAATCTTGTAATACCGACTCACCACTAACGTCCGATTAAATAATCTCGTAACATTTTCACCATCCGGTTGAATAAACGTTAACAACATTGCTAATATCCGGCTTAACTTATCGTGGCGTCAGCGCGTGCTATTGCATCACCACGGTTTCAGCGCGTGCTTTCGCTTCGTCATAGCGTCACCACGTGTCTCCGCCATTACGGCGTCCCCCACGTGCTGTTGCCTCACCTTGCATCACCTCATAGGACCACGTGGTCGTTGCATCCTATAGTGTTACAGATGCTACGATTGTAATCGCGCTTTAGTATATTCTTACACTGTAATCACGCGTTAGTCTATAGTTTATCAATTTGTAACCACTAAATACTCCGTAATATACAATTAATTTTACACGATCTCGTATATTTTACACGTCCTTCCACTAACTCCCCAACTCCTCCCACGTAGACTTTCGCCTTCGGTAAACTTTATTAACGCTATAACAAATACCCAGTCACCGGTCTTTTCCCTATAACCATCCGCACGCGGGGCAGTGCTGCACGCGCAGGCACGTTTCTTATCGCAGTAACGGGAATCAACCGGAGACATTTATCCTAAAGCCGAGTGGTACGTCTTAGCCTACGGGCGTCTGCGAGGAGAGTCAGTGCTGCACGCGCGGGCACGATCTCTTGCATAACGACAAGACTACTCGGAACTATTTTGTTAATACTACGCGATCACTTCCGGCAACAACTAATGCCAGGAAAACGAAAAGGTGGAATTAAACACCGTACCCGTAGACTGAATCGTCTCCTCTACAAATCTCCCTACAACCCAGTGCTGGGAGTCGACCTCGACTACGCGAACGACCCCGAATACGATAAATATTTCTTGAACCCGCGCGCAAGGCGGACGAAAAACAAAGTAGTGAAAATTTAGACTCGGTGCGCGAAGTGACCACGAGTGCCTACGTACCCCTGAGCAGGGAAGAGTCGCGGGCAAATAATCGGGCCTTCTCGAACAACCGTGGCTACCGACTAATCCCATTAACGCTGCCTGCACATCCGCCCATTCCATCCTGGGAGTGGATCGAATCCATCAGAGAGGACGACCCCCGTCGTACGAAGTACACTCAACAACGCGCAGAGATCCTCCATCAACACTACGACGCCGCAACTCCTGCACATTGGGGCACCGCGGATCATCCCCTGGAGCTTGATTAGCTGCACATAAGGTAAGTCCCCCCCAATCATATAAGCGGACGCTATGAGCGAAAGGCCCTCACGATCCAACGCGTCGCGTCGTATTCCGTCATCACTCTCTCGAATCGCGCGTAGAAATTGGCTGTCCCGCGCGATCTGTGTCTTTACCGTGTGCCACCAGAATCGGAATAGTAAACATTATCTTTGCGAATCGTGTTACTCTGACTTATCCACACAAGAACGCAGCCGTTACGACCTTGTGATCCGACACTATTTACATATCGGGTTCCGGTACAGACTAGAGGAGTGTGATTCTTGTGACGTCATAATCGGGGAAACTCAAGAACCCGCCGCGTGTCCCACGTGTTCCGAGATATTCCGTGACGTAACCCGATCAGTAGAATACGAAGGGGGACAGCAGCATCTCGAACGAGAGCCCACTATCATCGCTATTTCCCAAACTAGAAGGGGGCCACAGTCGTATGTGACCTAGACTCCCGGTCAACCAACGTTCTTTGGGAGTACTTCCCCCTCCTTCCCCGCTCAAGGCCTGGTTGATGAACGGTGTCTGCGTCTACTGTCTGTTTTTCCGGAACAAAACCACCGACGTAATTATCTGCGAGGATTGCCTACTCGATAACTATCAACCCGTCCGACAAGAATTTGAAGGGATCCTCAGGCACTTCGTACAGTATGGTCCGCGAACGGAGTTTCCGACGTGTAGCGATTGCAATAAAACCCTAGCTGACTATCGCTCGACATTCGAGTGCTATTCTTGCACAGAAGTAGAAGAGGTATTCGAGCGATTTCTCCTGCGCGAACGCGAAGAACCACATAATACAGATCTCCCCGTCAGAGTCAGAATCGGACAAACTACTTGGTGATAAAGTCCGGATCGCGAATTACCCTGTCGCGGGTATCCCCGGGTAGAACCCCTCGGTTCAGTAACCCGAAAAGCGACACAGTCCCCCGCGTAAGATCCGAGTTCCGCTTAACGGCCGCGATCAGCCGGGACGTAACACAAATAAAAAAAAAGATTAAAGAATTCAGGGGACAAAAAAAACTCATCACATTGATTTTGCAACGGACTCAAAATCAGTTTGATGCCACCGTATATATATATAGTTTATTAACTTTAGCATTACAGCCTGAAAGTGGACTTGGTTTACAATCATTTCCTTATTCACTCAAACACACAGCGTTTCCTCATACACCTAGATATCTGATAACCTATTAAAGTTATAAAATTATAAAATTACAACATTACAAAATTAAAATTCACAAATTATGGCACATTTAATAATTTAACCTATTTATTTATTTAACCTATTTAACAAAATTCGAACGAGCATCGATTCTTATTGCACTAACTACTTATCTCACAGCCTCTCTCACAACCTATTGACTTCCTATATCTATCTTCTTTTTCTTTCGCATCCCTTTCCCTAACAACTTTTAGCAGTACCTCCGCTTTGGTGGTGTCCAATTTATCGTTCCAAAGTTTTTCCAACCTTTCCTTACTATCTTTTCCTAATACTGTAAACCATTCCTTTGTCTTAACACAATCTTCAGCATAGTGGTTCATATTATCCTTGCCTTCATTACAAAAAATACACATTTGTTTCTCTTCTTCTAGCCAATACCTATTACCTGATTCTAAGTTCCCGCATCTTAAATTTAACAGCGCTCTGATACTATCCCCGAGATCCTGTCTGTCTAAATTATCCAACTTAAATAACTTGGGCCTTCCAAATCCATACTTAGCTCCTTATATTTCTTGTTATACCTTGCCTCTAAAATCCTGTTTTCCTCTAACTGCCTCTGTACGTCCTCATCCCTCTTCCACATTTCTTTACCTAAATTTCTCCCCTCTCTTCTCAAGGCTTCCACCGCCACAACACTCCAACCGTTCCTATTAAAATATTTCTCTCTTTCCTTACCATACCTATCGTTCCATTCATTACTTTCTTTCTCCAACCAACACTTTTTAATCCACCTTTCCTCATTGTTTCCCTGACCTTATCCTCAAATTTCATAGCCCTAATTCCCCATCCTATCCTTAGTTTGCTTAACCCTAATTCTCTAGACATTATATATCTCGGCGTGCAAAACTTTAATTTGAAAACCCATCTAGCGTAATCCAACAATATCTTTTCTAAATTTTTCCTTTCTTCCCAACCCCATAATTCCACCCCATATGAAATCACGCTCCTAACTAAATATCTAAATAGCATCCCTCTTCTAATAAATCATTCCTACAAATTCTTTCCCCTAGCCCCCACGTCCTGTTAGCCGCTATCCTACCTTTCCTACACAGCTCTTTAATATGCTCTGTATATTACCATTTCTACTAAATACAAACCCTAGGTATTTAAACGTCTTAACTTCTTCGATTTCTTTATTCTCCCATTTCCATTTTTCTACCTTTTCCCTACCTCTCTTATTGAACACCACCATCTTAGTTTTATCCGTACATAAAGTCATTTTTCTTTTCCTAAAAAATCTCCTAATTGTATCCATCATATCTAGCATCGCATCCCTATTCTTTGCTAAAATACCATATCATCTGCATACTCTAACGACCACACTCTTACATCTCTTAATTGTACACCACCTATGTTCCTTACTTCTAATGCTTTCCTAATCTCCGCAATATACAGGTTAAATAGAAGCGGACTCAGAACACAGCCCTGCCTAACTCCTTTTGTTATAAAAAATTCTTTCGTTACACCTTCCTTTGTTCTAATCGCTACCTTTGTGATCTCGTAAATCCTTTCTAACTTTCCTATAAGCTCTTCCTCTATTCCCATTTCCCTAAGAATCTTCCAAAGTTGTCCTCTCTCCACGTTGTCAAAAGCTGCCTTTAGGTCCACGAAGAGTGCATAAACTTTACCTTTCCTTCCCTTCCTTTCTTCCTTCTGAGTTAGATGACACAAAAATATTGTCTATAGTTGACCTTCCTCGTCTAAAACCGGCTTGGCTCTCTGGTAGCAAGCCTTTCTGCTCGACAGATTTCTCTAACCTTCCTCTGATAATTTCAGCGTATATTTTGTAAGCCGAGCATAGAAGAGAAATACCTCTATAATTTCCTACTATGTTCTCATCCCCTCTTTTATGTAGCGGGACTATGATCGAGGTCTTCCAGTCCTTTGGTAAGATTCCTTCCTTCCAAACCTGATTTAAAACCTCCATTAGACCTTTCCTAACTGCCCTGCCTCCATACAGCCAAGCTTCAAGCGGTATTCCATCCACACCTACAGCCTTGTTTTTCTTCAATCTTCTCACCGCCTTAGCTATTTCTTCTTCCTCCAACTATGAGCCTATTACAGGCCCTTCTTCTTCAGTCCCCATGCTATTATCTCCTTCCTTGTTTTCCCCCATATCTTCTGTACCTCCGAGAAGCTCTTTAAAATACTTCATCCATTCTGCACCACCAATTTTATTTTCCTTCCACACCTTTTTCTTCCTCTTCCTATTAATGAATTTCCAGACCTCTGACCCTTGCCTTAGGTTCTTCAATTCCTCTTCTTCTTTGATTCTCTTCTCCTTCCTCTTATGTTCAAACATCGCTTTCATATTGCTTCTTTCTTCCAAATACCTTCCTCTTCCTACCTTTCCTTTTCTCCATTTCATGTACATCCTCTTCACTTCCCTTTTCTTCCTAGTACAGTTTCTGTCCCACCAATCCTTAAAACCAATCTTCCTCTTCTTATTTATTATTTCCTTCCTTATCATAGACTCTTGAATTATCTTCTTAAGTTTGTTCCATTTCTCTTCAATTGACAATTCCTGATATCCATCCTCCCAGACAGCCTCTTCAGTTTTCTCTTTATAACTTTCAATAGCCTTCCTATCCCAGCATATTTTCCATCTTGCCTCTTCATTCTTATCTTCCTCTTCTTCTCTCTGTAAATTTTGATTCTTACCTAACGCCCTATCTCTTACTTCTAACATCGCGACTAAAGGCATGTGATCTGAGTCCACTCTCGCATCTATTTTAAATTCACTAATTCTATCATGTATTTCTTCGCATACAATCATATAATCTATTACGGAGCTACCCCTAGCACCTATAAATGTATATTCACCCTCCCAATCACCTTTTGTTGTACCATTCAGCAAATACCATCCCTTATTTTGAACCCATTCTACTAAATTCCTACCTCCATTACCTATTAATGTATCTTTACTTTTCCTTTCCCACCCTCCCTCCTCTTCCTCCCCGCCACCTAATTCTCCTGTTCTGATGTTAAAATCTCCACCTATAATCACAGGTTCCCTATCTAATTTTTCTATCCATCGATCTAACGTCTCCTCCATCTTGTTCCAACCCTCCCTATTATATACTGATATGATATTTGTTATTCCACCTTCCTCAATTATTTCTGACAAAACTAAACCCTCCTCTTCCTTCTTAATCAACTCTGATCCTTCCTTCCCCCATCCCTTCCTTTTACCTAGAATAAAACCTCCCTTTGCCCTTCCTTTCTTATTGACCCTAGTAGCATTACTACACTTCCAAATATGCGTATCCGGTAACCTCACTTTGATTGTCTCCCAACTATCAAAATCAATCCATGTTTCACTCAGACTTATGAAATCAAAATCTGTAATATAACCCCAAAAATCTATATCCTTGTTATTTATTCCTGCCACATTCCAAAATAAAATTTTTCTGCCTCTTGTCATCGTTTCACTGACCTTCACCTCCTTCCTAATTTCATCCCTTCCTTTCCTTATATCCTCCCTTATTCTTATCTCTACCACCTTCTGGCTCACTTCGCTAAATTTTCCTTTGCTCTCCCCTCATCACCTCCTGCCGCTTGACTACCCCCACTGCTATCTCTATCCTCAGAATTCCTCGATACCTCTTCCCACGATTTCCACACTCCATTTATTCTTACTCTCGCAAAACCTGCCTTGACCTCTTTCCCTTTACCTTTCTGTACCTTGACCCACCTATGAATTTCTTCCTGTACCTTCCTTTCCTCCCAGGTTAGATCATTTTCAATGAATATATTTCCTCCCTTTAGTTTGTACTTATTCCTCATCACTTCTTTCTTGTCCTCCTCCTCCAGTTTAACTACGATAACCGTGCCACTTTTCCTAACATTAATTACATTACAACTTACACCTAATTTTTCTCTTAAAAATTTCTGCGCCCACGCTTTCCAGTCTCTTTCTTGTTCTAAATTTGTCCCTTTAATTACCACGTTATTCCTTCTATCTTTCTTTTCTTTATCTTTCATCCATCTCTTAAGCTTGCCTACCTCTATGTCACTTAGCCCACCCTCACTTACCATAGATTCCACATAACTACTTCCCCCTCTGCTCCTTCTAGAAAATCTGCTTTCACTAGCACTTCCCTGACTTTGACTTTCACTTTCACTACCAATATCCGTCTCGTTCTTCCTATCTTCGCCTCTCTCGCATCGCTCCAACCTATTTTCTAAATCAATCAATTTTCTTCCAATTCCCTTTAATCTTTCCCCGTTTTTTCCTTCCTTACCTTTTATTTCCTCTACGTATTGTGCAAGACTTTCTTTTATCTCCTCAATTTTACCTACCTCCTTGGATATCTGTTCCCTCATTTCCTTTATTTCATCCCTCATTGTACCTATATTACGTTTCATCTCCTCTTCATCTCTAAATGTCACTGTTTTACCTATACCTAACTCAAGTTTGCGTTGTTTACCATCCGCTTTGCTGTCGATCTTGCTTCTACCTACCTTACCCGCCCTACCGCTGTTACCGACATCGCCCGCGCTTCCCGCGCTCGTCGGGATACGCGACGCCATAACCTAACGGCTACCGCTCGCTTTTCCGGGCCGAAATACGTACAGAAACGGCTACCCCTAGGCCCGCCTCCACTCACCCTTATGCAGAACCTTCCAAACGACCTACCTACTGCTCTACGCTCACTCTCGCTATTCTCTATCTACTCTCAACTCGCTCAATCGCACCGCACAATCCTTCCACACATCCGCTCACTCACACGCCCTCTAATCAAGTCCCTGATGCCACCGTATATAGAAAAGTCAGCTCTACGCTGGAAACTTGTCAAAAAATCTACACAAAGTGCCTACTACTTCTCTGACTCCAACGACTAAACAGTTTTTTCAATATTATATATTAATAATAAATAATATTATAAATAAGTATAAAAATTAATATAAATAATGTGTTTTTTATTATGTGGACAGATAGCCCTTCGAATGTGGACAGATAGCCCCGCATATGGGGCTATCTGTCTACGCTTGACTTGTCCACTTAAAAAAATCGCCTCTTTAAAATGTTAAAAGATCAACGATTCTAATTATGTTTTTTTTATAGCAAGGTTGAAAGGTCATACCATAAAATTTTAGCCAAATATCTTAATTAGTTTTTTAGTAAACTTAAAAAAAGCATAAAGTGTGGACACATATAGCCTCGGTCTCCCCTATAGTTTATAAAAACTCTAATAAAAGCTATATATAGCGTAATGGACAAAATTCATATACACTAATTTTTTTATTGTATTAAAAGTATAAATTAATTTTATATAGCATATAATCAAATGGAACCAAATATGGATATATTATTAAAAAATATATTTAATTATATTTCTCATTATATAAAAACAATGTCACTCAATTGGACAATAAGTTTTACTAGAACAAAAATATTTGTTAAAATATGATCTAATCTGAAACGTCGCTTAATGTTAATAAATAAAATATAAAAATAATCTAACCTGCTCATTTCTAATATTCAGGGGAACCATTTTGTGGATCATATACATTAAAAATTGCTCAGGAGATTGCTGCTTGTCTGCGAGATATTCAGCAACACCTCTAACACTTTGAAAAGTCGGATCCAGAAGTGCTCCGCAAACATGAGTTTCATGAATTGGAAATCGCTTTTTTATATTTTGTAAAATAGTTTCTTTAAGTTGTTTTACTACGAATGAATCGTATTCATTTACACACATACTACTCTCAACTTCTGCCCTAAAAATATTAAAGAAGTAATTGATACAGCAGGATCTATTAACTCAGCTTTTCAAATTTGGCGGCGTAGGGGTCTACGAAACTCTACGCTAGTACGCTACTGCTGTTCATGGAGCTCGCATTCGCTAGCGCTATCATGGCTCCATGAACGGAGTTAATAGCGTTAGCGTTGGTAGCGCGGTAGCGAGCTCCCCGAACGCTCCCTCTGTCTCCGTCGAGTGCGTCTCGACGACCGACTGACTTCCGACTCATCTCCATAGCTATCAGCCGGGGTAGAGAATTCGTTCTCTGTCTCCGTCGAGTGCGTCTCGGCGGCCGCCTCGATTTAGATCGATCCATCCGAACAAGCTTACCGCCGGAATAGAGAACCCGTTCTCTGCCTCCATGGAGTGTTTCTCGGTGGCCGGCTCGATCCGAATTCATTCCTCCGTACCAGCTCAGCCGGGGTAGAGACTCCGTCCTCTACTTCCGTCGAGTGCGTCTCAGCGAATTCCTCGTTCCGTCCATTCTAACGGAATCTCACGCGATCTCATCTCCGCGTCCGCGCTTCGCGCCATTGTCACGCGCTCCGATCCGCGGCACCAGGAAACCCAGCTCCGCCCGAACCGGCGGATTGTCACGCGATTCGGCCTGCGAACACCCGAAAAACCGGCTCCGCTCCGTGCGTACCGCGCTAATAAGCCCATCGCGGTGCTTACCTCGCGCCGCCTGCGACGAATCGATCCACCGTCACGATCGAACAAGCGTACCCGGCTGCTAGCGCTATCCTGTGAGAATTGTAATCACGCGCGCCTTTCCTTGTGCACCTACCGCGCCGTCGCATCTCTTGTAAATTTGCGCGCATTGAGCCATTAGAACTAATCGACTAGCAACGCGATCTTTGTAATTACGCGTGCATCTCGACAGTGTACGTTGCGAGCATTAATCCTTTTGCTTTATCATTACGACCACCCGCTTACTTTATAATAAACTTCATTTTACTTTATAATAAACTTCATTTTGCAATTCTTAACCCCGTGTCTGTTCCTCCGCGCCTTCTTCGAATCCAGACCCGTCGCGAGCTGAATCCGCGCTTCGGAAGACAGGTTGTTTTACATATATTTTGTAACAGATTTGTAGATAAACTCTTATATAAAAAAATAAAGTTTTATATTGGAAGACTAATTTAAAGTTGTACAATTAATTAACAGTCTCTTGTAAAAACCAATTTAAGTTCTATATTTGATACAATATTTTAAAAATAAAGAAATAGTAAATGAGTATTCTACTATACTTAAAGTTCTTAAATAAAAAAAGTTATATTAATACTGACTAGTCTTTAATCATATACTAAATAAAAGTCCTAATTAAAACTGAAATAATCTTATAAATAAAATCTTATCGCATAGGAATATCTTATACAGATTATTGCTTCGTCTTATAAAAATGTAATATCACAACTTATAAACAAAGCAAATGTTAAGAATTTAAATATAAATTCAAGTGAAAAAGCAAATTTGTATAGGCTAGTTCGGAGCATCATTCAATGTATATTGTCACAAGGTTTGAGCGTGTCCACAATGTTATTCGATAAGCTCGACACAGTCAGTCGTACATAAGCAGTCGCTGGCTAAAGACGTTTACTGTAATGACTCCGTTTTAAATAAACGATATTTGTTTCTGCTAAGAAAAATCTCAACAGGTGGGCCCAGCATAACGCATTAGAGAAGCATGAGTTACTCAAGTGAAGAAAGAAAGAAATTTAGAGTGATACTGGGTATATCGGCTGTCAATTTCAAGGACGTCAACGATGGATGCGGGTGCATTCAAGATTGAAAAGCTGCGAGATGCAGAAAATTGGCAGCAATGGCGTTTGTCGTGGAAACGTTGTTGGACAATGATGATCTCCTAGGAGTGTGCAACGGGACCGTGCGACCGCACGCTGGAGGATCGCGTCCCGCAGTGGGAAAGTCCCCCAAAATCTCAATTTGCAGGTTGTCGACGGAATCGATACGGCGATTAACGGCCAGCAGGAGGAAGACGGAGCCGATGCCGGAAATGGCAGCTCCCGAAACACCGCCACAAGCGGAGACGCCGGAGGTGGCAGCTCCTGAAACACCGCCGCGGGCGGAGACGCCGAACTGCGGCAAGCAACCCCGGGTCGAATTTCTGAGCCCAAGCGAGGACTCAGGAGATGACGACGGGACCGCCGGGCCCCAGTAAGGGGATACTAAGCGCAACGCTCCGAGGACGAGCAGTTAAAATATATATACAGTATTTTTTTTGTTGTTTTGTTCCAAACCCAGGCTCGTCCGGCGTACTAGAATATAAGCTTAGATATAAGTTTTCACATATATAGGTTAGCTATTTTTTCATTGATAAAGGCCAAAACGGCCAGCGCCGGTTAAATTCAACAAAATCTTTTCGTTTCGGCTCATGTGTAAAGTGTTCATTTCTTTTGGTTTGTCCGCGTAGTAATCGGCGTTAGAAACGCGACGTTAAAGCAAGAGCCACACGTAATCTTCGAAAATAGAGTACGCATGACGCACTCCGGACATGCGATACACGCGATAGGGAAGTCGGCGTCGAAATCAGACGACGCGTTCAGAAATTAGGAAACCCGACGTCGTACGCGGGAAAGAGTATCCCATGACGCGAACCTGATACCTGGGACACGACGCGAACGAATCAGCGCCGATATCCGACACCCGGGTAAGAAAATCGAGGACGGGACGTCATCTTCGAGTACAAACGGTCCCTGAGCAAAGTTACATATCTGATATAGCCCGAAATCAGGTCGGCGTCAAGGCCCGAGAACGTAGGGATGAAATCGAGAACCGCACCTCTTCTCCGAGGAAATGCCGGGAAAACCGCGAAACTAACACCTGGTAGACGGGTAAATAGGGTCGGCGTCAAACTCGCGAGACAGATCCGCGATTTCGCTACCTAGACATCATCTGCGAGAAAAGAACTCGGAATCGAGCGTACTAGATCCTAAGAATCGTCCATATAAGGTCGGCGTCAACGGCCGACGTAGTGCATGTCACCTGGACATCTTCCACGGGGAATTCGTCCAGAAACGTTAATAACAGCGTAATCTGGAAGGTGCGCATAGGTCGGCGCCAACGGCGACATTATTGTTGGAAATTTCCACGGGAACATTCTAGAACGTTCGCACGCGTAAACAGCATGATCAACTGCGCAGTTGCGAAGGTTCTGGAAGGAAAGGACGCGGAGTGGGGGCCGCGCGTAATGGTGGAGAGCCACGGAGAGCCACATTGCTCGTGGCAGTCTCTCGTGGATCGTCGGAACGGTAACATCATATCACGTAGTATACTCGTAGTCGCGTACGCTAAGTCCCGCGAGCGTAAACCGAGCGCGTTGATTATCTACCACGACATCCGTAACAAACGGGAACGCCCGCGATTAAGCGTTATTATTCGTTAAACAATTTCAACGAATCGGTACTGCGTTACCGTAAATAACTTGTGCGCCGTTAGGCGAAAGGGCACTTGTGCTCAGCGATACGTGTGAATCCCAGCGCGTGCAAATTGAAGATCTGTGAACAACCAACAGTGTGAATTGATAATTTTGAATAAATAATTAATCATTATTATAAATAATTTCGAGAATTTATCGATTTTACTTTCCTTCTACTTACCTGATCCATCGGCGGTGATCCATCGAAGTCCCTCGTTGATCCTGGTATGCGATAGTAGCGATGATCCTGGAGTCAGCAGCGGCGATGATCCATCCATGGCGGGAACCTGAAAGAAAGGAAAATTAGTAAAATTAATATCTTCGGAGAAACGACATACTTACCTGCTCGGTTATCCAAGGTCAAACCGAGTGGCGACCGTGTGATACAAGGACATCCAGCGTGAAACGGGCCTCCGTGTAGCATCGTCCGGTTACAACCGTACCTATTCCCGTGAAGGAATACGAGAAGATAGCAGCATGGAATAAAGCCAATAAGGCTGCAAAAAAGTTGATAGTTAAAACTATTGAAAGTAAGCCGCTGCAGTTAATCGTGGGATGCAAGAATGCAGCGGAAATGTGGAAGAAATTGCACAGTATTTATGAATCGAAAAGTGAGGAAGGTTTGTCGCTCACACAGAAGCAATTCTTCGATTTTCAGTGGAACGTTAGTTAAAACGTAGCAACAAACATTTCAAACGTTCAGCAAATAGCCAGCAAAATAAAATCGCTAGGGAGCGATGTAACGGATTCAATGTTGATATCTAGAATTCTTTCGAGCTTGCCTCAAGAGTACGCTCATTTCCACAGTGCTTGGAAAAGCACAAAAGGTGCGAGAGGACAATAGATAATCTGCTGACAAGGCTAATAACCGAAGAGGTCATTACTACACAGGAGCGCGACAACGTCGGAGAGCGAAACGCAGGCATTGCTCTCTAAATCAAAAGTAAATAAGCCAGGAGCGAAAATGAGTTCCGATAAACGATATGACAGCAAGTTTAAGAAGCGAGGCTGTTTTAATTGTGGAAAGCCAGATCATACGCAGAAAGACTGTCCTGGATGCTTCAAATGTGGTGGCAAAAATCACATAGCTAGAAACTGTTACGACAGTGAAGATCGCAAGAGCGAGAATAGAGGTAACAGTGACAAAAGAGAGAAGAAGTTCAAGCAGTCGCAAAAGTAAGCGTTCATGGTACGAGTCGACGAAAAATATAATGAGGAGCACTGGCTGATCGACTCAGGTGCGTCCGCTCACATGACGAGCAGGGGTGACTGGTTCACTGAATACAAGGAGTGGCACCCGTTTGACCGAGTGGCACCCATTTGACCACGTTAATATTGACCACGGTCCCGATTGACCACGTTGAAATTGACCACGTTGCGATTGACCACGTTGATATTGACCACGTTGTGATTGACCATGGTCCCGATTGACCACCGTCCCGATTGACCACGGTCCCTATTGACCACCGTCCCGATTGACCACGGTCCCGATTGACCACGGTCTCGATTGACCACGGTCCCGATTGATCACCGTCCCGATTGACCACGGTCCCGATTGACCACCGTTCCGATTGACCACGGTCCCGATTGACCACAGTCCTGATTGACCACATTGAGATTGACCACGTTGAGATTGACCACGTTGCGTTTGACCACGTTAATATTGACCACGTTGCGATTGAGCACCGTTCCGATTAACCACGGTTCCGATTGACCACCGTCCCAATTGGCCACGGTCCCGATTGACCACGGTTCCTATTGACCACGTTGAGATTGACCTCGTTGCGTTTAACCACGTTGAAATTGACCACGTTAATATTGATCTCGTTACGATTGCCCACGGTTCCGATTGACAATGGTCCCGATTGACCACGGTCCTGATTGACCACTGTCCCGATTGGCCACGGTCCCAATTGACTACCGTCCCGATTGACCACGGTCCCGATTGACCACGGTCCCGATTGACCACGGTCCCGATTGGCTACGGTCCCGATTGGCCACGGTCCCAATTGACTACCGTCCTGATTGACCACGGTCCCGATTGACCACGTTGATATCGACCACGTTCCTGATTGACCACGGTCCCGATTGATCTTATATAATATATTAAAGTACATGTGTGGGCGGGGGGGGGGGGGCTTCGCCTCCCTGCACCCCCCCATTGTGTAAGTAAACCTAGAAGTGTGGGCGAGGGGGGGCTCGATGCAAAATTTTATTTCCTACAAAAAAGTTCTTTTGTACTTATTTCGTATTTTGTGTCGTTTTCGAGATATTTCAAAAACAATGGAAAATGATATTTTTTGTTAATTTCTTAGAAGTGCACCCCTTAATTTAATAGCATTTTCGTTTTTTAACTTATTTTAGTGTCGAATGATCGTATGAATCAATAAAATTCCATTAAAGAATTAGTTCCTTTTAAAAACACATAGACAATAGCCTATTGCTGACCACATCGGTAGCATTGGCCGGTCCTATCCACCGTGCTTTTGCATGTGACACGGGTGTGCCCCATGCTCATGCACTTATAACACTGGAGGGGCCTTTTAGGCAGCCTCTCCACCTTAACTTTCGCCCATCCCACAGTGATCCTGCTCTCTCTTGTAAGCAGGTTGTAGGATGTTAGAGGGCAGCTCACGACCACCGTTGATAGGCCGTTCGGTGCCCTCTGAAGGGGCCCACCTTGATGGCGGTTTCAGGAATGTTCCCTACCGCCGCCAGGGCCTCCCTGACGTCTGCCACTCCTATCGATTCGTCCATGCCCCTTAGCCTGAGCTCCGGCCTCGCGACATGGACGCCCTCCTTGTTCTGAAGGATCTCGGATACCCGCTGTGCCAGATTGTCAGCCTTGGCCTTATTATCTGGCCCAGATATCTCCATACTGAGGGCCTTTGTCGCAGTGCGCCTCATGTTCACGCCGTTTAAAATCCCCAACTCGGATAGTTTGAGGTTGCGGCGCACCTCCAGTATGCACTCGGCGTATTGCTCCTCCGGGCAGGTAAGAACAACCGCCGAAGTGCGTGGCGCCTTACGCTTACTTGTCTTAGTGGGAGTCGTCTTATTTGGGGGTGGGGAGGTTTTGCCTTCTCCTTTTCCAGCGACTCCCTTTGGCGCTTTCCCCCCTTTCGTTGCTGGTTGCGCAGCTACGGGGGTTTTTCCACCAGCCTTCCTCTTTCTCCCCACCACCATGGACTACAGTTCCACAGTGGGGTTCGATGTGGTCGGCAGGGGCGCGGCAGCGATCGTGGGTCCAGCTTTTCCGCACTCTTCTTGAAGCGCCTTTCTCCTTCTCCTTCCTCGTGGCTTCGCTTTTCGGCGTTGTGACGGCGGCTTTTGGAGCGGCTGTCTTCCCCCCTTCTGCTTCTCTTTCCCTCTCTTTAAGGGAATGGCGGATCTTCCCGTCACTTCGGGGTTCCCTCGCGCGTCCATCGCGTTTGAAGTGCGCGGAGTGAGAATGGATTCCTTGATCATCTGAGAAAGTTCCTGCGTGAGAATATTGATCCTCTTTTCCACTCCCCACTCTCAGACGCCGACGTTGGCGTTGTCGGTCGCCTCGCCATCAGCTTCCATGTCCTGGTCCTCCGCGACAGAGGCTGCAGGAGGTATCGCCTCGTCTATCACCTTGGTGATTCCGAGTAGGGGTGGTCTGACCGGTGGCGGCATTCCCTCTTTTTGGATCTGCGCCAGAATTTCTCCTCTTCTACAAATTACCTCCTCTTCCTGCTCTTTTTCATGATCGTCCGAGCTGGACTTGTCGATCACATTGGTTCGTCTGCGCTTCCTGCCCCTGGTTCTTATGGGGAGGACTCTCTGTGGCGACTGACGTCCCATCTGCTCCTGCAATACCCTCGTTTGCTCTTGCAGCTGACCTATTTGTTGCTGCAACTGGGTATTGTCCTGCCTCAGTTGGTGGAGGCCATCGATCTCCGCCTGCTGCTTCGTTATTTTCCGTCGCAGCTCTTCCATCTCCGCATCTCTCGCTACCCCATGGGGTCGCTCAAGCGTGCGGCCAAATGATTCGTGGCAGCAGCAATCTTCGCTGCTGTCTTATTTAGTATTCCTTTGAGGGACCCATTGACATTTTGACACTTACTGACAACTTTGTCAATACTCCTCAGTCCCCCGAGAATAATGCCCGGCTTCTCTAATGTTGGGGCCGTGCTAAGGCTCTCCATTTGCTCGAGCTCTTTCTCTCTTCTCTTTTTGGAGAGATCCGCAGGAACAGCCGGGGCCTGGATCTCTTTCAGTTTCCTTTCTGCCTGATCTCTCCTTTTTACAGCCTCCTCGGCCTTCTTTGCAAAGTAGGCCCCGGTGGTCGTGGGTCTGCCCTGTTTGTTAGATCCCGGTCCGCCCATGTTCCGTTTTAACTTTTCGGGATCTGTCTCTTGGACCGGATCTTCCCTTTCCTTTACAGCATTGCGTGGTTCCGTCTCGGCCTCTGTGTTTGAGACGTACTCAACATCGACGGTCTCCCCGTCGCCATTGTCAATGCTGTCGACATCCATTTCGCTATGCAACTCGGTGTCGTCAGTATCGTCCTCAGGATCAGGCTGTCTTTTGCCGCGAGTCTTCTGCCATCGCTCCATAATATCCTTTTTGGATTTGGTCTTGGCTTTGAGTCTTGACCTGGTCTCCGATCTATCCCTTGGTGTGTTCGAACAGGAGTCGCGTTCTCACTCCCCCTTGTTCATCCTCTCGCGGCTTTTTAGCCGCTCCGCCTTTACCGCCTTGGGGGCCGGCGCGTTTATGCCGCTTCCCCCACGGTTACTCTTCCCTCTAACGGCCGCGATAGCCCTTTCACCGGGCGAGCTCGCACCAAACTCGCCGGGCAGCCCATCGTGCGATGACGACGGGAGGGTGGCTGGGACGATACCACCCCCTCGCCGGCCCCTGGGTGTCCGTTCACCCTGGGACGGTAGTCCCTTCTGATTCGATACCGACATATTTCATATTTTATGAAATGGTTTAATTTCGGAGTTTTTCTTCTCCTAGGCTGGTTGTCTACCACGACTGACGAGCCCAGCCTGCCCGAGCTCGGGTATCCCCGGGTTTGCCAAGCCCGTATCGAGGACGCCACACCGGTAGCCCCGAAGGACCCCCGACCCCTGAGGCCTCCGCCCATCAGCCGACACCGGCGGGAGAGCCCCAACCATACCCCTCCCGCGCACTAAGCGAGAGAACCGGCCGAGCAAGCTCCCGGCTCGATCCCGGTCTCCCGCCGCCCGCCAGAGGACAGGGCTCAGGGTGCTCCCTCAACCAGTCGCCGACCGATGGGCTACTACGCGCGCCGCCGGCCCTTACGTCCGGCGGCAGGACACCACCCACATAGCACAAAACTCAACAGAAATGTTTCAGGAACATTTCAAAGTTTCTAAAAAGTTTCTAAATAACACTAAAACGTCATTGATACATCTAAGAAACATAACATAGAAACATAACACTTAAAACGTTTACGTGATGTTCATGAAAGGTTTCTATATACAATTCAGCTGAAAAATATGTACGATGGAAGTACTGCCGGTATTCATATAGGTCTAAGAAATCCGAAAAGTAATCCTTTACTAAACATCAGTGACAAGGAAAAAAGTACGATAAGAGCTAATTTAAAATTATCACTTTGGTACATGACTTTTAAGTAACAGACTTTTAAGAACGTTTTTGTCTTCTATGCTTTAAGAAAATATTGTTTTATTCTTAACGTTCTTATTCCCTAATATTTTTTATTTCTTAATATTTGTAATGTGTTTTATTTTCCTATACTTATCATAAAGTGATATTTTATGTGCAATGATAATTATATTTAATATTTTTTTATATTTTATATTCAATTTTTTTATACATAGAGCTTCTACATATTTATTAATTCACGCAGACTAAAAAATGCGTTACTCGTTCTTTCAAAATGTTAAATATTATTATGATCTTCACGCGGTTTATTTATGTGAATTTTAATGTTAAGACAATGCGCTGAAGATGACCCCAAAAAGGGTCGAAATGTACGTTATTTGACTACTTTTGACTGTATTAATTATTAGTTTTGCAAAACAAATCTTAGCGGCTAAATATCACACTCGGCTCTTATTGCTTGAATTTAATTTGAATTTTTTAATATATAAAGCCAACATATTTATAAATTTATATACTTGCATTACAAAATAAAGCGATGTGAAGAAAGGAATAATATTAAATATTTAATTGATCTATTTTTCTATTTTGCTTCCTCATAGAGGAAGCTTTGTTTTCGTAAAAAAAATTTTTTTTATTTGCTTTTGCCAATGTGTTTAGAATATTCTAAAACGTCGAAAAATCGCTATTTTAAAAAATGTCGGTTTGTGCGTATGTGTGCATGTATGTATGTATGTATGTATGTATGTATGTGCCAAATTTACCGAAATTTCTATAACTCCAGAACTAATCAACCGAATTTTAAAAAATTATATATGAAATAGTGGTCGAAAAGACTGAAGAATATAATAGAATTAATAAAAATTGTTAATAATAAAGGGGTTACTGATTTCTGTTAGGCCTAAGTCCGATTCAGACTGTTGCGCCATTGGATTGGATAGTAGGGATTATTTTAGTAAAAACATTAATTATTTAATAAATTTTTGTAATAGTATAACAGATATTAGTATAACAGATATTAGTCACAATAAAGCTTATCACAATAAAAAAAAGTGTGCAAGTAGAAACTTGTTTTTCTCTTTTTCTTTACGAATGTATATTCTATTAACCTCGTACTGTTGTGAAGTTTGAAACCTTACGTTACTTCACCGATCATTGCCAAATTCAACACCAATCTATCTTTCATGATACTCTATCTATAAAAAAAAGTGTGCAAGTAGAAACTTGCACATTGCTTCCTCATAGTTTTTAAGTGTGCAAGTAGAAACTTGCACATTGCTTCCTCATAGTTTTTAAATGTGCAAGAAGAAACTTGTACATTACTTCCTTATAGTTTTTAAGTGAGCAAGTAGAAACTTGCACATTGCTTCCTTATAGTTTTTAAGTGTGCAAGTAGAAACCTGCACATTGCTTCCTCTATGAGGAAGCCAAATTAATAAATATCTACTAATAATTATGCATAAAGAAACAGGCTTCCTCATAGAGGAAGCAATGTGCAGGTTTCTACTTGCACACTTAAAAACTATGAGGAAGTAATGTACAAGTTTCTACTTGCACATTTCAAAACTATGAGGAAGCAATGTGCAAGTTTCTACTTGCACACTTTTTAAAAATATTTTTAAAAATTTTTCTATATCTTTTAAAAAATTTTTTTAAGTTTTGCAACACCATTTAAATACAAAATTATAAAGTATGATAAAATTATGTTTTGTTAACTTGATCAGCGACCTTTCAATTCGGGACTAAATATCGATCAAAAATATACAAAAAGTAAAATCTAATAAAATTAAAAGTTAATATAACTTTATATAGGGTCCCTTTAGAGAAATAGGAGAACTTTAAAGAGATAGGCTCAAATATGGAATAAATGAGATTGTAAGTAAATGCGAGAACAAAATATTTATGCAATCAAATACAATTTATTTTGTGGTTTAACATAGTGTGTTCTCTCATTTAATTAACGGTTTTAATTATTCTATACTATATGAGCGCATGTAATAATTGCCAGATATCTCTATGCACGTACTCAAAATATTTTGCAATACACCTCAGAGATGGTAGCAAAATCTCTAAGAGATATCTATGCAACCTTTCATAAAAGTCTTTGTGACAAAATAGCGGACATTTTCACGTATCTAAGACATATATGAGACATTTGTGAGATCTTTTTTGTAACGCTTTGCGAAGGTCTCTGAAAGGCATTTGTTGAGTTTTGTGCTGTGTGGGCACCGGCCCTAGCCCGGAAACGTCCGGGCGGCCCGGTGGGTCCCCCCCTCCTGAGGCCGCCCGACCCCGACCTCGGATCATTTCCGAGTGGCCCGGGCAGCCCCCGGTGGGCCCGCAATCCCAGGACCTGCCGGAGCACCGGCGTGCAATGGTCCTGAGACTGTCCCCCCTCGTGCCGGAGCACCGGCGTGCAATGGTCCTGAGACCTGAGACTGTCCCCCCTCCTGCCGGAGCACCGGCATGC
The DNA here is from genome assembly GCA_035220575.1 of Temnothorax rugatulus. Lineage (NCBI taxonomy): Eukaryota > Metazoa > Arthropoda > Insecta > Hymenoptera > Formicidae > Temnothorax > Temnothorax rugatulus. Next base: position 52,369 of record JASTWL010000824.1, on the reverse strand, counting down.
AATGGATGGAGGAAGGCCCACCCCGTCCTGTTTGCCGGTGGAAGAATCAAAATCCCCTAACGGTCCCGGCCGACCGGGCGTTTGCAGTCAGGGTCGCCATCCCCTACCGGCTGTTGGAGACTGGGTGGCAGAGGCCAGACCCAGACTCCTAAGCAGGGCAACCGGTCCCTCGGTTTTCTGTCAGTTTTTTCCTTCCCTTAGGGCGGTTGGGAGAGCAAAGGCTCGTCCCTCACGACCCCTCCCCCAGGCCGGACAGTTATTTATAGAGGTAGTCTGCCTCGCGAGTCCCGAAGGATTCCCCGGTCTTCGTCAGTCCGAAGACTGTCGAAGATTACGGTGCTGGTGTTTTCGGGTACCCTGGGTGAGCAAAACCCGTAGCGGGGAAGGCTCCTAAGGACCCCTAAGGGTCCCCGGTGGCCTCCCCCGACCCCTGAGGGGCTTACTTCCGTATTCTTCTTCTCGCCTCCCTCTTGTTCTTCCATGATGCCTTTCCTTATTCCAGTGATAATTCCTCCCATAGCTCTTCCTTTACTTTTTTTCCCCTGGCGTATTCGCACGTCCAGTTGAATTCTTCTGGCAAATGTTCTTTTATTCTATTCCTTCGCTTTTCTTCAATCCATGTTTCCACCATTTCAATTATATCAAATTTCTTTATGTAATCCCAAAATTGCGCATCCTTATTATCTATGCCTGCGGCATTCCAAAAGCCTCTCTTTATCTTCTTATTATCCCTCAACTTGTCTCGTCTTCTTCCTTCCTCTCTCGCTCCGATGTTCTTCTCTCTTGCAGCCCTCCCTCCCACGAGCTCCGCTCGCGCGGAGCTCGCCGGAGCGACCGCTTCAAGTCCTTTGCACTCTGCTCACCCATTTATGGACCCGCAGAGCTCTGCCGGCTCCAAAATTTTTGCTCCTTCAGGCCTTCTCCCTCTTTCCATACGGATTTCGTCTCATTTACTTGTAGTTTTCTATAGCCGATTTTCACCTTCACTCTTCCTGTCTTCTCCGTCTCCGCTATCAGACGAATTTCCCTCTGTATCTGCCTTTCTTTCCAGGTTAGATCGTTGTCAATGATTGTGTTTTTCCCTTTTAGGTTGTTTTTCTTGGTCATAACTATCCTTTTCTGTTCCTTATCCTTCAGCTTTGCTGTAACCATATTCGTTTTTCTTCTTGTCCAGAAAGCTTCTATTACTTTTACATCAGCGTGAAGCTCCCTCCTTATCATTTCCTCCACCGCCTTTTCCAGTGAGTCTCTCTGTGCGACCTCCCATCCTTTTATCACGATATTGTTCCTCTCTTCCTTTCTTTCTCTTATTTCTTCCTGCATTTCTAATTTCTTTATTTTCTCCTGTAGGGCTCCGTCTTCACCCGTGACTATATTCTCAATCTTGTACTCCACCGCCTTTATTCTTTCTTCCCAACCGTCTTCCTTTCTTTTCCACTGTTCTTTTAGATCTTTTATCTCCTCCCTTAACTCCTCTCGCGTTCTTCTGAGTTCTTCTTTTATCTCTCATATAACTTCCGTTAGCACCTTCATTTTTTCTCCCATTTTCTTATCTTCCTCTGTGCAGGCTCCTGTGTCTTCCTTCTTCACTGAAGATCTGTAGAATTTCCTCGCTTTTCCAAATTTTCCTAAGAATTCTCTCTCCGCTTCTGCTCTTTCCTCTTCCTCTCTCTTCCTTTTGCTTATTGATGTCTCTGACCTGACGCTTCCAGATCTCTCTCTCAAAAATTCCACAATTGTTCATTTTCCCTTCTCCTTCTGTTTCTTCTTCGCCGACTGAGCCGCTTTTTTTCTTCCTGTCCGTTTCCTGTATTCATTTATCACTTTCTAAATTATCGGTCCTCTTATACTTTCGGATACTTTATAGCTTTCCTACCTTATCGGTCAATTATCTAACTTCAGGTGTCGCTTGACTCACCTCCTGGCTTCCCTCTCTCCTTCCTACCTATCTCCGCCGTCGCCTTTTGACCACGTTGCAATCTAACCTAGAATTTTATTGGAAATTTTCTTGCCTCTTTTCTCCTTCCTTTTCCTTCCAATTCTGCTGCCTTTATTTCCTATCGTTCTGCAGTACTTTCTCTCCAATTCCTGATCTTTTTGTGGGGGCCCAGCTGTTATTTCCACTATTTTCACCTGATTCAGACGCGAGCGAAAAATTCCTGACTTTCCTCCACGTACGATCACGTGATCCCCCCCCACCCCACCTATTATTTTTGCCAAATATAACAATTTTTCAAACGCAAAAATTTAAGAGCGTCGAATGCCAAATACCTTCATGTATATTTTTATAATGATACCATTATTCGATTTTGGCAAGACGAGATGATATATGGGAAAGGCGTCGCGCTGTAGGTAGGTGTTGCATTATTTCTGTTCAGTTGCGCTGTAATAATTTCCATTTGTGCATATTTTCTCATATTACAATATATACTATAATACTACGTAATAGAATTCCCCCGTTAGCCTCGGCGGGGGAGCAGGTGGAAAGTTTGGAGAGGTGGAAATAGGGTCGAAAACAGAGCTGTGTGGAAGGATGAAGGTGCATGATTGAAGGAGGGTGCGAAGAAGGTTGAGAGGAGGCGGTGGGATTGGAGGTGAGGATAAAATCGAGGTGAAGCGGCCAGAAATCGAGGGAGAAAAGGAGAGTTGAACGTGAGGTTAGGATGATGGAGAGGAATTAGAAGGAGGACGTGGCGAGGGGGAAGGTGGGAGGGGTGTAGAGTGAGTTGAGGAGTTGAATGCAGAAGGAACGGGTACTCGAGCGAGCGGGAGCGAAAAATCGATCGTGAGATCGATCGAGTCGGGATGCGAGAGAGGTGATATACCGACGGACGGCGGATGTGAAAAGTAAGGATAGTAGCGAGTTGGCTCGTTCGATCGATGAATGATCGAGCGGATCGAGCGTCAGAGAAGTGCGTTCCGGTATGGTAAGAAAAAGGCAGAGAGAGTGACAGAGGAGGTTAGCAAGAAAGCAGAAAGAGGGAAGGAGAAGCGACAGAAAAGGTAACATAAGTAAGGCGAGAAGGTAGTAGCAAGACGAGCAGGGGAGGACGAGGGAGGAAGCGTCGAGCGGTGTGAACTGATTGTGAGAGGTGTAGATCGGCCGCCGCGGGGCAGAAGGTGCAAAAAAATTGTACAGGGTTGGGTACGTCCCTACAAAACGCCCCTTTGGACCCCTTGGGGTAATAAAGTATCCTATCTATCTATCTACTACGACATAATATGCGATGAATGTCCAAGCAGAGGAAAAGATATCACGTCATCCGAAGTTCAAATGGCGTGTGCGCAAAACAGTACAAATTTTTACAGCATCTTTTCCAACAAACAAGGGCGTTTTGCAGGGACGTACCCAACCCTGTACAAACTTTTAGCATCTTTCCTACCCCGGCCATATGCGGCCTTTTACAGTGTCGTACCCTTCCTTCCTTCCTCGTCCTCTACCCTTTCATCCTCCACCTCACCGCCCCGTCCACGATCCTTCACCTCATCTTCCTCTCTTCCATCGTTAGATCCTCGCTGCAACTCATATTCATATATCCTCCTCTCTGCTACTCTTCCGTTTCTTTGCCTTCGTCTCCTTCTGTAACTAATAAACTATTAGACTCTCATCCCTGCTCTCTTTTTAACCCACCCGCCCCGTATACTTCTCTGCATTTTTCTTCTCTTCCCCTAGCCCCATATCACCTTCCTTCACAACACCACCTCCACCACCGATTCCACTGTCAGCTTCTTTCTCTTCTTATGCCCTCCTCCCTCTTTGCCTTTCCTTTTCTTCGCCACCGTCCCTCTCACCCTATCAGCCAGAAACATTCTCACCCTCACGCGCTTGTCTCCTCTCTTCCTCAGTTCTCTTATTCACACCTCCAGCCCTGCAGCGGCCGATCTACACCTCTCATAATCAGCTTACACCGCTCGACGCTTCCTCACTCCTCCTCCCCTGCTCGTCTTGCTACTACCTTCTCGCCTTATTTACATTACCCTTTCTGTCGCTTCTAACTCACATCATCTGGTGTGGGGGAGCACCGATATAAACTCAAGAGGGGAAAGCCTACTTAACTTTGTTGTGAACACTGACTTACAAATCCTAAATAGAGGAACGGAACCCACCCTTGCTGGACTCTAGAAGACAGGAAGTGATAGATATCACACTGTGCACAAGGGGCGTGATGGATCTGGTGGCGGGATGGAGGGTCTCGAATGAACCTTCAGGGTCCGACCATAGACAGATCCGATTCGACCTTGTGAGAATACAAAAAGACGAACAATGGGGGAGAAACTCCAGGAAAGCAAACTGGGAGGGCTTTAGAGCTGACTTAACTAGTCGGCTAAAAAATGCACCGACCAGATTTCACACAAAGGAGGACCTAGAGGCAGCATCAGACTTTATGAGTGATGCTATCAGGGAATTCTGTGAAATGAACTGCCCATTAGAACTGAAAAATGATCCGACTAGGGTCTCGTGGTGGAATGGGAAGCTATCGGGACTCAGGACTGAGGTAAGGAGACTTTTCAATAGGGCCAAAAATGTAAATATGCCGGGAGCCTGGGAAAAGTACAGGAACGCTCAGCGAAGTTACAAAAAAGCGATAGTTAACGCGAAAAAGATGGGGTGGGAGAACTTTTGCGAGGGAATCGAGAGTGCTCCAGAAGCGTCCAGACTCTGCAAAATTTTCTGCAAAGAGAGTAACCCACAGTGGAGCTGTCTTAAGCTCCCTAGTGGGGAATTCACCGAAACAACTGAGGAGACTTTGAACCAGCTTATGGAAGTTCACTTCCCGGGATTTCTGAAGTCCTCCTCAGCCGCTGAAAGCCAACAACAACCTAGGGCTATATATAAGCCCAGAGCATGGGCGTTGGCAGCAAAAGTGGTTTATCCACAAGCCGTGGAGTAGGCAGTTCGCTCCTTTGAGCCTTATAAGGCACCGGGACCGGACGGCATACACCTCATACTTCTACAGGAGGGACTGGGAGCAATGATAGGCCCATTGACCAAGATCTTTAGGGCAAGCATTGCTCTAAGACATGTCCCCCAAGCATGGAGACCCACCAATGTGATATTTATACCCAAGCCCGGACGAAATGGACACATCAGGGCTAAGGATTACAGACCTATCAGTTTAACATCTTTCCTGTTGAAGACCTTGGAGAGACTAATTGATAGATTTCTCAAGAACGGACCATTAGCAGACCACCCTCTGGCCAGTGCTCAATATGCCTACAGGGAGGGCAGGTCCACGGACATCGCCCTACACCACCTGACGGGCAAGATAGAGACACAGCTAGAGGCGAAAGGATATGCTGTTGGTACCTTCTTGGACATCGAAGGGGCTTTTGATAGCACCTCGAAGATAGCTATTAGGGAAGCATTGATCAGACACGGAGTTCCGGAACCGCTAGTGGCTTGGGTGGAGAATATGCTGGCAGGGAGGAACCTAACGGTCATGCACAACGACACTGTTATTAGTGGCAAATCGGGCAAGGGGTGCCCGCAGGGTGGGGTTCTATCCCCCTTGCTGTGGTGCCTCGTAGTCAACGACCTTCTAATAAAACTACAAAGAAAGGGCTTCCTGACCTTGCGACCGCGCGTTAAGGGATCGCGCCCCGCCGGGTTAAAGTCCCCGCACATCGTGCTTAGCAAGCTGTCGCCTGAGGCCGTAGAGCTCTTATCCGCGAGCAGGCGCGAGACGGAGCGTGTGGAGAGGAAGGCGGCCGAGGTGGCAGCAGCGCAGCAGATGCGAGAGCCGACCAGGGACATGCCCGATGTGCCGGCGGCGACCCCGGTTCACGAGACCGGGAAATTTGCAGGGGATCCAGCGACGGGGATGGCCGTGGACGAGCCGGCGCAAACGCAGGAGCTGAGCGAGAGGAGCGAGGAATCCGGGTCATTCAAAAGTCCGGAGATCCCAGGCTTGGATACTCGGGCCAGGAGTAAGTTCCCCATATGAGAAAGCGCTCCGAGGACGAGGGGAGAAATATCGTTATGTTCCAGTTAAATTAAGAGAGATAACCATTTTAGTTACGTTTTGCGAGAAACCCCGTCCGGCGCGATAGGCGATTTATTTCTTAGGATTAAGCGTTAAAAATATAATAACACAGGCACACCAAAAAAAAAGTTGGTTGTTCGCTAGACTACACCACCATACCTACATGTTTTCGGGATCGCTGAATCCGAATCCGTTGTCTGTTTTACCCCATCACGTCAGGTTTTGTCCCTAACCTCAAAAAATATCTCAGAATCGCTAAAACGGTCCTTTTCATGTTGAGAAATAAAGCATGACCACCATATTTATATGTTTTTGGGATCGCTGAATCCGAATCCGTTGTCTGCTAAGCGCCATCATGTCACCATTCACCCTTAACCTAAAAAAATTCGCCCTAACGCGCGGGTTTTTCTGTATCACTATGGCACCTAGAAAACTTCAAAAACCTATTACTCATTTGAAAAGTACAACACATTTTCCGTTACAAGTTTATTAACTTACCCCATCATGTCAGGTTTTGTCCCTAACCTCAAAAAAATATCTCAGAATCGCTAAATCGGTTTTTTCATGTTGAGAAATAAAGCATGACCATCATATTTATATGTTTTTGGGATCGCTGAATCCGAATCCGTTGTCTGCTAAACGCCATCACGTCACCATTCGCCCCTTGGAACCGGTGACTAAAGTCCCGACTCCATCGTCGATTCCAGGGCGAGGCGCCGAGACGAGATGTCCCAGGTGCAGGGGCAAGTAGAGGAACGCGACAGCAGCCGAGAGGAGCCGGCAGAGACGACCGGCATTGTCGACCAATCACAGGTCGAGGACGATATCTTAGCCGACGTGGGGCTAACCACGGACGATCTACTCGAGGACGTTCCGGAGGTCGAATTCCAGGAGGTGATGACCACGGCGGGCGAACAGCTCGCTGGAGATAAGCGGCCGACCGACGACCAATCGGAGAAGAGAGGCGAAGGAGACTGGCCCACGAGCGGTACCAGAAGCGACGACCTTCCGGAGGACGTGGAGATGCGTTAGCGAGCGCACTCCTGACCTTTTTACTCATGTATTTTTTATATTAATATTACTCAGGTTAGCTAAGCGTAAATAAGTTAGTTTTATAAGAATAAGTACATCGCGATAGCGAGAGATAGATTTTGCGTTAATTATATTTTATTTTGCACCAAAGACACATAACACGTCACAAAAACACGGTACGATTACATTTTGACATAAAAGCAGATTTGGCCAATAGGAAGGCATTTAGTTTAAACTCATTAATATTCAACTCACAATGATCCCAGAGGGATTCTACATAACTAGCATTACATTCATATTAGTAACGTTTACAATATTTATTATTTACACAATTTTACTCTTATATGCAGCAAAGATACCAGATTTCCACTTAATTTCCAGAACAGAGTAACATGAAGCTCAAAGAGTACCTAATAGTAACATTGATAGTTTTCTTTCCAATCATCACTTGTATACACGATCTCGACATAATTATGACACTCTACAAATTGTACACACTTTATATAGTAATACTAAGCATCAGAGACGAGCCAGAATAGGTTTCGCGTAGATTTACACGTTTTAAGTTTATTTGGCCAAAAGGCATAAGAGATAGCCAATGGGAGCGATTCCCGGCAATATTAAGTTAATTCGACTTATTTTGACATAGTTGTGTTATATTCTTTATGTTCGATTACTTAGTAAGGCAGCGAGCCAATAGGAGCACTTTGTGCTGATTTCGATTAAGGAACGCGTATTTAGTAACGGCATACCAAAGAATGATAGCCGAGTGAGATATTTATGCAAAAGCGTTGTAGTCGTTTAATTTTACGTTTATTTTGACAAATTTACAGATTATATTTTATTTTAAGGGATTTAGAGTTATTTTGGGCAATTTGCCACGTTTACCGATCAACCGACCAATAGGAGACGAGATCCGGTAGAGTCAATCTTATTTCAAGTATTCCCTGTCAAATTAAGTATTTTATTATTATTTTCATGCATGCGATAGTGTTAAGTTAGTTATACTTACCTGTCGATACTTACCTGATATTGTTTGTAACTTACGAACATTTTATACTTACCTTGCAATCACCGGATGGTGAACAGCCCGGAGGATCCCACGACGTCCGTTGAAACCTGAAAAAGGAAAATTAGATTAATTACGGGTGAAAGAAATATCTGCATACTTACCTGTGACCTCGTGGATCGTCCCAGTGATTTTTCAAAGTCACTCGATACAAATCGAGTGACTTTTGTCGCAATGACGCGACCGGCGTTCGAGCGACGACGTGATTGGTTCACGCACGCGGGACCGAGCGAAAGCCAGATCACGTCGTCCAATGGCGGTGCAGCATCCCATCGATCAAGGGAAACGGTCAATAAATCGACTAACAATAAGTGCGTTATTAAGAGACAGCGTGTCGTTTTCGATCAACGACAGGAAGCGAGCCAATCCCAGAGCTCGGCGCGTAGGAAACTTCGCGCCGAAACCGTACGCATTACGCGTGCGCGGCCCCATAGTGGAAGAACCGAGACCAGCTCTTCCGGACAGTCCGTCGCGAGCCATCGGTGCGATAACTTGTTTTCGCTGCAATAATCCGAGCCGACGTTCTTATCCCGCATTCCGCTTGCGTCAATAGCGTGAAATACTCGAGAAACGAAACGCATTCGCGAGATAAGCAGGACAGTCTTACACGAGCTACGTGCGACAGATTAACGCGCTGTACTACGGCTAATTACCGTACATATATTCCCGTGAGACGCTGTACAACTGAAAATATATTATATTTTGTTATTTGTTATTACAAATACGAGTGATTCATTGCGCGACCCCGGTGTTTATCCTTTCCGATCATTTTTACGTTTCGCATAACAAGGGCGTGGAAGACGGCCTTGAATACGTCCGCGGCGTACACGACGGCATCCATCTTGAAGAAGAAAGGACGGGGCGACGCAGATATCATAAGTTTCTGTATTTCCTTCTAAAAATACAGTGGCGACCGTATATTCAGCCCAAGTAAGTGGTGTAATTAATAGATTCCGACAATTAGAATCGTTTGTCCGGTCACACCCTAACCTAAAAAAATTTGCCCTAACGCGCGGGTTTTTCTGTATCACTATGGCACCTTTTTTTTAACGTGGTAGAAATCTTCATCTACCGGGATACTCCAGGGCATCCCCTGAGCCTGCCCGGTAGCCCCCCTTCTGGGAAAAGGCGGGGGAGTGCCGGATTTCATGCACGTACATCGCAGGGATAATACGCGCATGGCCTACCGGCTAAAACCACCACGAGTTCCTTTTAACGTTTATCGAGGGGGCCCCGGGTATCGCAAGCATTTCTTCCATGGGCCCCCTCACGTTGTAGTCTTCCCGAGGAGGGGAGAGCCGGATCGGGGAGCGCCGAAGCAACCAGTCATCAGCCCCCCCCCCCCCCCCCCATCACTATGGCACCTAGAAAACTTCAAAAACTTTTCAAGTGAGTAATAGGTTTTTGAAATTTTCTAGGTGCCATAGTGATACAGAAAAACCCGCGCGTTAGGGCGAATTTTTTTAGGTTAGGGGCGAATGGTAAGACGTAATGGCGTTTACCAGACAACGGATTCGGATTCAGCGATCGCAAAAACATATAAATATGATGGTCATGGTTTATTTCTCAACATGAAAAGGGCCGTTTCAGCGATTCTGAGATATTTTTTTGAGGTTAGGGACGAAACCTGACGTGATGGGGTGTTCGGGATTTTCAATCGTCGCGATCGATCACCGCGATCGATACCGCTAACGCCATCCCTGAGCCGCCCCCTGAAGGGGGCGATTTCGCGCCGCACCCCTCATCACTCCTGACCGCGCGGTCTCTCGCGTCGCGCTATCGATCCGGACACGCCAGGATCCCGTGACCCTGGTAACCGCGCTCATTGGTCGAGTAATTGTCGCGTCACCGAAAGCTCCGGAAACGGGCCCGCGAAAGCTCCGGTCCCAGCAGTAGCAGATTGTCGGGCGTTTCAAGCGGTACTCCAGCCGGCTTGCACCCGTCTCGCGCAATTCTACTCCGATTTACGCGGTCGAACCTCGCCGTCGTGTATCCGTACAGTCAGCAAGTCTCGGTTCACGCGGATTTACGCCCCGTTGTGCATCCGGACTGCAATTTGTTGTGCCATCAAGGCACGTGCGAAAAGTGTCTCACAGACACTCGCCAACGCGCCGTTCGTGCACTCGCTCCCGCGCTAACAGTGCGGCGACGAACTTTGCGCCTCAGAGCGCCTGCAGCATCATACTCGCCTCACGCGAGTAAATGAACATGGTACAAAGTAAATGCGCGTCTCGGCGGTAATTATTCACGCCTCAAGTGCGTTCCGTATCGTCACCAGTCGCGCACGCTGATTATACGTGCATCACGTGCACGCTGTACACCTCTTCCGCGCCTCTGTAAAGGCTCTTCAGCACAACTGTATTGAATAAACGAGTGCCCTGCACAAGTGTGGTAAACGAAGTGTCCATTCATTTCGCACTCCCGATCCCTGTCGGGGTCGACCCGGCATTCTTTCGCTAATTGGCGAACCGATTTACGCCCGGCCAAGAATTTCGCCAACATGGGGTAAGTTAATGAACTTGTGATGGAAAATGTGTTGTACTTTTCAAGTGAGTAATAGGTTTTTGAAGTTTTCTAGGTGCCATAGTGATACAGAATCCGCGTGTTAGGGCGAATTTTTTTAGGTTAGGGGCGAATGGTGACAATGGCGCTTAGCAGACAACGGATTCGGATTCAGCGATCCCAAAAATATATAAATATGGTGGTCATGCTTTATTTCTCAACATGAAAAGGGCCGTTTTAGCGATTCTGAGATATTTTTTGAGGTTAGGGACAAAACCTGACATGATGGGGTAAGTTAATGAACTTGTGATGGAAAATGTGTTGTACTTTTCAAGTGAGTAATAGGTTTTTGAAGTTTTCTAGGTGCCATTGTAACCGAACACGGTGGTACGGTGGCCCGACTCGCGCTGGATGTCCTAGTATCACACGGTCGCCACTCGGTTTGACCCGCTAACCGAGAAGGTAAGTATTGAATTTCCGAAAATTTCTCTAAGCTTTACTAATTCTCCCTTTTATTTTCAGGTTTCCCCTTCGCTTCGTCGCTGCTCCAGGCTCCAGGATCATCGCTGCTGTCGCATACCAGGATCGCCGAGGGACGTCGAGGGATCACCGCCGATGGATCAGGTAAGTATAAGGTAATTAAACTTGAGTATTTTCTTATAATTCAATATAATGTTTATATTCCGCTTCAGTCTTCTTAATAATGCTCTGTGTTTTGGTTCACAGGTGTACACGATACATGAAATATTCAACATAAGTGTTCGTCGCTGTCGTTGGTAAGTGAAAATCCGCAAAGTCGAGAAATTCTAAATAATACGCCGTACTGACGCTTATTCTACTTCCTTTTAATCATCAGGCGCTGTTGTCTTTCCGCAGATGTCAATATTGTATGATTTGGCCGACACGAGTGACCTTCGCTGACGGTGGTAAGTGAAAATCGTTAAATCGCAATAAATCAAAATTCTGTCTCGTACTGATGTTTATTTAGGTCCTTAGCAACAGTCAGGCGCGGCTAGATTTCCAGCGATCATCACAGTCTACAAGATGGCTGCCCACGGTAGCACCCGTCGAGAGTGGTAAGTGAAAATCGCTAATTCGCAATAAATCGAAATTCTACGCCGTACTGACACTTATTTTTCCCTTTAGCAACAATCAGACGCGGCCCGTTTTCCGACAGGTATGATGGATCGCAAGATGGCCGACCGCCGTGACCCTCGTATAGGGTGGCACGCTAATTTCACTATTTCGCAATAATGCCGAATTTCGCTCCGTACTGACGTTTAGTTGGACCACTTGCAACAATCAGGCGCGGGAATTTATTCACTTTTACTCGCGGTTCTCGAGTTGGTCGACGCTTATGACCTTCGCTGACCTTGTCACGTAAAGTTCAGAAATGCGATAAATTCTTAAAATATTCACCGTACTGATGACTAATCCGCTTCGTTGCAACAATCAGGCGTGATTGGACTTACGCTGGTCTTGATAGATCTCGAGATGGCTGACCCCGTGACCTTCTTCGACCTTGGCATGTAAAGTTGGAAAGTTCTCGAATATTCACAGTCAAACACTATAGTACCGATAGATTGTCATATATTGAACAATCAGGCATGATTGTAACGACACTTTTCTTATTATTTCACGTTACACTTTACATATATCGCTGAGCACATATGCCCTTTCGCCAAATGGCTCACAAGCAATTATTCGGTGACGCAGCACCGTATCGTCGATGTGTAACGATGATTTACGCGTATAGCGGGCGTTCCCGTTCGTCTGGGATGTCTTCTCGAGTATTCGCACGCAAACGATATTCCTTCGCGAAACTTCTACGATTTCGTATAAGTACGCACGGCGATTTTAGTTACTCGGTAGACGATCCTCGAGAGACTGCCTCGAGCGGCGTAGCTCTCTCGGCCTCCCCACTACCGGTTTCCGGCCCCCACTGCGCGTCTCTACTACGTCGCGGTACCAGGCCGTGCCGGCTTTCTCTTTCTCGAACGTTCTCGAACCCTCTCGAACATTCTCGAACCTTCTCGAACGTTCCAGAACGTTCCCGTGGAAAATTCCACCACGAGTACCATCGGGAATGCATGCTCTTTCGGCCCCAGGGTAGTGGTTTTGCAACTTTGTTAATAATGATTTTACAATGACGCCGACCCGTGCGCACCGTAGTTTCTATGCTCTAGAAGAGGCACCGGGGTGACTTCCCCGTGGAGGACGTCCGGGTGACCTGTACTCCGTCGATCAATGACGCCGACCCCCCCTGACGGGTATTGGGGACCCGGGGAACCCGTTTCCGTGTCTCTTCCCCGGAGATGACGCGCCGTTCGCGAGATCGCTGACCGGTCCGCGAAAACGGGCACCGGTGCCCGGAACATGACGCCAACCCCCCCTGACGGTGTACCAGGTTCCTCTGGTGTGTCAGGGATACCTCTTCCTCGGAGATGACGCCTCGTTAGCGAAATCACCGACTTGTCCGCTAATTCGCGTACCCGTACCCGGATTTCGACGCTGAACCCCCCTGACTGTATAATAGGGCCCCCTGGTGAGTCAGGGATGCCTCCCGCTCGCGGAAGACGCTCGGTTTCCGATTTGGCTGACCATCGGACAATTATCCTCTGCTTCAGATCCCTATCTTATCGACCGACATCGAGTGGTCTCGTATCTCGGAGACGCGTTATCCGATCTCGCCGCGGATGGGCTCTGATTAATCACCGCGCTCTGCTTTATCGTCAGGGCGATCCCCTTTTCGAATCGCGTCCTTCGTTTTCATTTTTACCGACCATCGCTACCGCGTTCCCCGCGCTCGCAGCCTATGCCGTAACACTGAAGATTACGTGTGGCTCTTGCCGAGGGCGCTTTTACCGCCGGTTTACCACGCCTAAATTAAATTTGCGAGAGCCTAAACTTAAAATAAAAAATAAACCTTAACCGGCGAGCGTCGGGTACCTCTATCCCGATCCAAAACTTAACCTATCGATTACACAGGCACACGAAAAAAAAAAGGTCTTGTCCACCAGACGAGACAAACATTTCTATACGTTTTTGGGGTCGCTGAATCCGAATCCGGGGTCGGTTTGACTCAGTCAGATCGCATTTTATTCCTAACCTCAAAAAAGTGATGAAAGTTGAAACATTCATTGAAATGCCCAGAAAGGAAAGCGATTATATGTTTTCAGGGTCGCTGAGTCCAAATTCGGGGTTAGTTTGACTCGGCCAGGCCGCATTACATTCCTAACCTCAAAAAAGTGATTTAAAAAACCGAAAACTGTTCCCGATATAAATTTTTTGTATTCAGCGTTGGGTACATAGAACTTGTTAGTCATTTTTTGAGCATAACCATCAGTCTGCAGCATAAAATCCTGCTGCCTTGACAGATACTGTAACGATGACAACTGCCCCGAAAGGGGATGTGTAGAATGATTCGTTCTCAGGTTTGTTGAGGTAACAATGCCAGCGAAGGCGCGCTGCCTTGCAGGTGGGCGTGAAGGTGTGAGGATGAAGCCGTAGTGTGTCCGACGACGAGTTGACATAGTCCTCGTCGGAAAGCTCTCATACTTAGGCCTTGGGAGGTATGAGAGTTATCACCCCTGGGACGGTGGACTTACCTGCGGTCGGACCAGGATCCCTCACCCGCGGGTTTTTCTTAACACACATGGCACCTTCAAACAAAAAATTTTTAGTTTCTCCGTCGAAACATATACATGCAACAAGGACACTGATGCTTTTTGCTACATATGTAACAAAAAATTTTTAGTTTGAAGGTGCCATGTGTGTTAAGAAAAACCCGCGGGTGAGGGATCCTGGTCCGACCGCAGGTAAGTCCACCGTCCCAGGGGTGATAACTCTCATACCTCCCAAGGCCTAAGTATGAGAGCTTTCCGACGAGGACTATGTCAACTCGTCGTCGGACACACTACGGCTTCATCCTCACACCTTCACGCCCACCTGCAAGGCAGCGCGCCTTCGCTGGCATTGTTACCTCAACAAACCTGAGAACGAATCATTCTACACATCCCCTTTCGGGGCAGTTGTCATCGTTACAGTATCTGTCAAGGCAGCAGGATTTTATGCTGCAGACTGATGGTTATGCTCAAAAAATGACTAACAAGTTCTATGTACCCAACGCTGAATACAAAAAATTTATATCGGGAACAGTTTTCGGTTTTTTAAATCACTTTTTTGAGGTTAGGAATGTAATGCGGCCTGGCCAAGTCAAACTAACCCCGAATTTGGACTCAGCGACCCTGAAAACATATAATCGCTTTCCTTTCTGGGCATTTCAATAAATGTTTCAACTTTCATCACTTTTTTGAGGTTAGGAATAAAATGCGATCTGACCGAGTCAAACCGACCCCGGATTCGGATTCAGCGACCCCAAAAACGTATAGAAATGTTTGTCTCGTCTGGTGGACAAGACCTTTTTTTTTTTTCGTGTGCCTGTGTTATATATTGGCCAACGGGCCTTATGTAACTTAAGCCTATAGTATAAATAACACCGTACGGGCTGTATAGCCATTGGCCCCGTCCTCGGAACGTTCGCGCTTAATCTAACGGAGAATTCTCCCTTGACGTCGGGCTCTGGAAACTCCCGCTTTCCGGCTCGTTCTCCTGCGTCGCCTCCTGCGTGATATCGACGGGGGAGAGTGAGGGCATGTCATTCGCCCTCTCGGTCTTACCTGCGTTCTCCACGTCCGCCATCGCCACCCTCATTCCATCTATCGCGCGCTGGGAGAGCCGGGTGATCCGTAGAGTCGGAAACCTCCCGAATGCCGGATGCGACCTGTAAGCGGGCGGTCGCACCATAGTGATACAGAACCCGCGTGTTAGGGCGAATTTTTTTAGGTTAGGGGCGAATGGTGACAATGGCGCTTAGCAGACAATGGATTCGGATTCAGCGATCCCAAAAATATATAAATATGGTGGTCATGCTTTATTTCTCAACATGAAAAGGGCCGTTTTAGCGATTCTGAGATATTTTTTGAGGTTAGGGACGAAACCTGACGTGATGGGGTAAAACGGACAACGGATTCGGATTCAGCGATCCCGAAAACATGTAGGTATGGTGGTGTAGTTTAGCGAACAACCAACTTTTTTTTTGGTGGGCATGTGTAATCATTCAGTTACGTATTACATATATATATAACCTCTTAGTTATAAGCATTCCGCCGATAGGGCGTTGTAGTTTATAAGTCGCGTAACACGCGGAAGTTATTAACCGTCGATTCACTCAGTAAGTTTCTTTTGGTTCAAGCACTTGTTTAGTTTGTTTATTTTCCTCGACGCGCGAATCGACGTGCAAACGCGGTTTTTAGGCATGAGCCACACGTAATCTTCGAGATCAAATCACGCGAAATCGATCCGCAACACCTAGTACGTCATTCGAATAGGTCCGCGTCAAAGTACAGCCGCGCGTTTGCAAAGTCCGAAACGGAAGTCCGTTTCAGGAAGAAACGCGCGAAATACGTTGTCGGATACGTGGTACACACCCGTAGGTCGGCGCCAAAGTTCGCATAGGAATTAAGAAACTCCGGAGCGGAGCGTATTCTCCGAGGAAAAGCGACATGGTGCCTACGCGGGACACCTAGTACACGTGACGCGCAGGTCGGCGTCAAAGTCCGTCGACGCGTTAAGAAACTCGCGATGTAGACCTCTTCCCCGAGAAGAGATGGTAAACTCGAGACGCGCGGGACCTGGTAGACGTCAGAATCAGGTCGGCGTCAAAGTCGCAGGGATGGGTCGCGAAACCGTCACTCGGACGTCGTCCCCGAGACGAAACGATATTTGAGAGATATGTGGCACCTAGTAAACGCGAAAAACGGGTCGGCATCAAACTCCGAGCGCGAACGAGCAAAATTGAACCAGGGGCATCTTCTACGGGAACGCGGTACCGGAAGATGCATACTAGGTTAATAGAAGCGCGACCATAGGGTCGGCGTCAGCGGCTGACACCTTCGAAGTCACCCGGACATCTTCTCCGAGGAAGTCGTCCGGAATCGTGATCGGAGGCCTCACCGGGGCTGCGCATAGGTCGGCGTCGACGGCAAGCCAAATCGGCGAAACGTCGAAACCTGGTGCAGCGGCACCGAGAGAGAGAGGCCTCGAGAAGGTACTAGCGACGGAATTTTCCATGGGAACCTTCCAGAACGTTTGCACCAGGAGATCGAGTGATCTGCTACGCTGCGGCGAACGTTCTCGAAGGAAGAACCGCGGAGTGGGGGCACCGCGCGATAGTGGGGAGCTCGGGAGAGCGACACAGCTCTTGACAGTCTATCGGGGATTGTCGAAGTGGTAACATGCAGCTCGCGCGAGTAGAGAAGCCGGGACTTAGAGTCACGCGAACATTCTCGAGGCACCACCGTCATCCATAACAACCGGTAATGCCCGCGTAACGCGTTAAGTGCTCGTTAGCAACAATAACGAGAGGTACAGAGCTACCATAATTGTTTGTGCGCCGTTAGGCGTAAGAGCGGATGTGCTCTTCGAAACTTGTCAACCTTCTCGAATCGTCGGTATCTTCGAACATTCTCGAAGCGTCGGGAGTTGCGAATCTTCACGATTACTAAAGCGGAGATTGCGAACAACCGTGGGTGGCGATTGAACAATTGTGAACAACCTGTGTGGATTAAATAATTTTGAATAAATTATTTAACTTTGTAATAATAAATCTCAAGAATTGTTTAATTATACTTACCTTCTATTTACCTGATCCATCGGCGTCGATCCATCGAAGTCCATCGTTGTTGATCCTGGTATGCGGTGAAGCGAGGATCCTGGAGGCAGCAGCGGCGATGATCCATCCGTGGCGGGAACCTGAAATGAAGATTAATTAGTAAATTCGATAATTCGCGAGATACTTACCGTAACCTTCTCGGTGGTTGAAACCAAGTGACGACCGTGAAAAGGCAGATATACAGCGCAATACGGGCCTTCATGTAGTTTCGTCCGGTTACAACCTATGGGTATGCGGATGACATAGCTATAGTGATCACAGGACCCTTTTTAAATATTTTAAGGGATCGAATGAACGATGCCTTAAAAATTGTACAAAAGTGGTGCGAGACCAAAGGTCTGATGGTCAATCCATCAAAAACCGGTATAATGGTCTTCACCAGGAAATATAAACCAAAACCTATTAAGCCTTTTAAACTTTGGGGGAAGGCAATCCCGTTCACAACATCAGTTAAGTATTTGGGCCTGTTTATAGACATCAAACTCAGCTGGAAAGTACACCTTGCAGAAAGCAGGAAGAAATTCTACTCGTGCATGTGGATGTGTAGAAGAGCCATGAGCAAGTTTTGGGGCATCAGAGCTAGTATAGCATTATGGCTATACAGGGCGGTGCTGTTGCCAAGGTTGCTCTATGCGTCTGTGATCTGGTGGCCCAGGACGAGGAAAGTGGAGGCAAAGAACCTTCTGAAAAGCCTACAAGGTTGTTACCTAAGGTCTACAGTAGGGGCTATGAAGACCACACCCACGGAGGCGCTAGAAATTGCACTCTGTATACCTCCACTGGACCTTGCCGTGGAACACGCAGCCAGGAACACAGCATACAGACTAAAGTGTCAGGGAGAATGGAGGAACACAGGTCTGGGACACACAAGGCTCGGCCTACTCCAGAAAAACCCTTTCACTCTAAAACAAGATAGAACCCTAAGGAAATACCAGTTGGCAAAACACTTCACAATACAGTCAGAGTCAGGGATCCCAATGTAGATCTATGGTTCACTGACGGGTCAGGCATCAATAACCGCTTTGGAGTGGGATTTTATGGACCGAAGGATGACCACAGGGAGAGTATTCTTGTGGGAAGCCACTCAACAGTTTTTACACCTGAGATACTGGCTATCCTCAAGTTCACGAAACACCTCCTAAGCAATAACACAAAGGGAAGGAAAATAAATATCTGCTCAGACAGCAGGGCAGCTATACTAGCGCTAGCAAAAACAACCACCGAATCAGCACTGCTTTGGGATTGCATGCTGGCGCTAGAAAGACTAAGTGGACTAAATAAAGTCACCTTAGTATGGGTACCTGTGCATCAAGGAGTACCCGGAAACGAAACCGCAGACTTACTGGCTAAGAAGGGAGCAAATGAAGCACCATCTGACCAGGTAGCGCGAATACCCTTCGCAGTAGGAAAAGAAATGATCAAAAGCTGCCTGAAAAGGGAGCACTTGTCCAGGTGGGAGAAATTAGAAACCTGCCGCCAGGCCAAGACTTTGATGAAAAACAGCGGACCAGGAAGAGCTAAAGAATTACTGGAGCTGACTAAACAAAAACTGAGAATGGCGGTGAGGCTGCTCACTGGCCACTCCGCCTTACTCAGAGCCCATCTATTCAACCTCGGACTCGCGAAACAAAAAGAGTGCCGCCTATGTGGGGACGAGAAAGAAGACAACGTGCATATACTGTGCCATTGTCCGGCACTTGTATGCAAAAGATATAAAACTTGGGGACAAACGTACCTAAGTTCCCAGGATCTGGCAAGTGCTAGGGTTATAGACTTAATAAACCTGGTACAAGGGTTGACCCTAAAGACCTAGCAAATAAAAGAGGGGAGGCACAAAGGATCAGTTAGATCTAGGTACCGTCGGGGGCCCTAGTGGAACCACCCACTTCTCTACTACTACTACTACTACTTCTGTCGCTTCTCCTTTCCTTTTTCTACTTTCTTGCTAACCTCCTCTGCCACTCTCTCTGCCTCTTTCTTACCATACTGAACGCATCTCTCTGACGCTCGATCCGCTCGATCATTCATCGATCGAACGAGCCAGGGACCGTATTCTCGAGCCTACCCTAATGATTTTCGTATGCGACTTTCTATTTGAAAAGCATTGAATTTCGCATGCGAGTTTCATGAAAACGATTCGAGAATACGGCTCCAGCTCGCTACTATCCTCACTTCTCACATCCGCCGTCCGTCGGTATCACCTCTCCCGCATGCCGACTCGATCGATCTCACGATCGACTTTCTATTTTCTTACTAACCTCCTCTGCCACTCTCTCTGTCTCTTTCTTACCATACCGGTACGCACTTCTCTATCACTCGATCCGCTCGATCATTCAATCGATAGATCGAGCCAACTCGCTACTACCCTCGCTTTTCTTACATCCGCCGTCCGTCGGTATATGACCTCTCTCGCATGCCAACTTAATCGATCTCACGATCGATTTTTCGCTCCCGCTCGCTCGAGTACCCGTTCCTTCTGCACTCAACTCCTCAACTCACTCTGCACCTCTCCCACCTCCTCGCCGCGTCCTCCTTCTAATTCCTCTCCGTCATCCTAACCTTGCAGCCGTACGCTGCAACAGAGCCAGGGGCGTCAACCTCAGAGGCCGGGCTCGAGCTCGACCATCCGCAGGCACGCATTGTACTGGTGGTGTGCGTGGTAAGGATGGAGGAGGAGTGACGCAACGAGGGTGACCCCATGCCCGACAAGGCCAGCGGAACCGCCGAGCCCGACTTGACGAGACAGCCGGAGCAGAGGGAGGAGCATACGGCGAGCGCGCCGTAGGCTGACAGACCTAAGGAATATGGCCGAAGCAAGGAGACGTAATTGACTGTTTTGTTTGACTTTCAATCCTTCGGGATTTCGTTTTAAGGCCAAGTTTATGTGTGACGAGGTGACATTCCGGCGAAGGACATGCCGGGCGATATGGCAGTTTAGTTATTTAGTTCAATCAGCTATAATAGGTTAAGTTTGATTTATAAAGATGCGCGCGTGAGACGCGAAGCGGCGGTAATAACCGCGTACCCACCGGCGGGATTTCTTAATTAATTATAAAGGTTTAAGTTCGAGTTATGCGACAAAATGCGCGCGTGGAACGCGAAGCGGCGGTAACGCTCCCCGCGTACCCGTCGACGGGATTACCTAATTGGATGGCGGGGCGAAATTCCCTTTTGTTTATGCCCACACCCGGCGTGACGACGAGGGGTGACATGTTTGCGCCAGAGGCAAAGCTATGTGTATTGTGGGAAAAAATATATTTAATTCTCCCATTACAAAGATTTTCGTCAAACTCCCCGCCTGGCAGTGTCCTCGAATCGGATCACGCGGGAGTATTAACGGCGATCGGCCGCGAGGCCTCACGCCACTCTGACACGCTTGGCTCTAGAACACCGTGACCGCCGGGGCACGAAGCCCATGTTGCCATCTCCCACTTATGCTACACCTCTCATGTCTCCTTACAGTGCCAGACTAGATTCAAGCTCAACAGGGTCTTCTTTCCCCGCTAATTTTTCCAAGCCCGTTCCCTTGGCAGTGGTTTCGCTAGATAGTAGATAGGGACAGTGGGAATCTCGTTAATCCGGTTATTGCCTTCCCATGCTCACGAGAAGCAGTGGAGCTCCGTATGCGTACGGAGAATCGCGACTGGACGACGAGGCAGGCGAATGGTTATCCTGTTCATAGAAAATCGCGTAAATAGCTGTATAGTCAATAAGTAAATTAAGTCGCGATAGTATTACATTAATGCGGACATAAATAAGGCGACCATGAGGTCCGCGACGTGATAGAATCACCGGGTCGAAAATACGCGAACCGGACATGTTCTTCGAGAATTCGCGACAATAATACATTAAGACGGACGTAAATAAGACGACCACAAGGTCCGCGAAGTGGTAGGATCACCGGGTCGAGAAAACGCGAACCGCGAGGATTCTGCGGGAAGTCGCGATTGTAATCCGTTAAGAGGGACTCAGAGATGAAGATCATGAGGTCCGCTAAGTCGTAGGATCACCGGGTCGAGAATACGCGAACCGAGAGAATTCCCCAGGAAGTCGCGATGGTAATACATCCAGACGGGCATAAACATGACGACCATAAGGTCCGCGAAGTCATAGAATCACCGGGTCGAAAATACACGAACCGAGGGTATTCCCCAGGGAGTCGCGATATATGTGCGTCAAGCGAGGCCCAAAGAGTACGGTTGTAAGGTCCGCGACGAGGTCCGACCTCCGGATGGGAATAAGCGAACCGGGGATCGTAGACGAAAATGACCACGGATGTTACCTAGGGGAGGTCCGGAGAGTCTCACTATATACTAGCAATGCGATTCGTTCGACGGTTCGGAAATACGCGAACCGGAAGCGGTAGGGGGTCCCGATAGACTCAGAGTGCGTATCATGTAACCGAGTGTCACGAGAAAGCGAGCGTGGTACAAGAACACGGAGTTTCGGCCCGAAATTGCTGATAGATACGAGTAATGAAGAATTATACGGGAAATGTTAGGAAATTCCGGGGCGAAGCATAGCGATATGTATTAAGAAATAATATTCCAGCGAAGATCCGCAAAATATTGTATATGAAATTGTCGGGACATAAACATGCTATTCAGCGACATGCGGCGAAAAACACGCAAAAACTAGATCGGCAGAATGTGGTAAGCAAATAGTATCCGAGCCAGGCAGCGCGAACAAAGGAATCACATGTGCGAGCGCTGCGAGTCACGACGTCAGCCCATGAGAGTGGCGAGAGTGGGGACTGTACGTCAAGGGGCAGCCGAACGAGGCGATCGAGGAGTTGCCCACAAGAGAGACGAACGGGTACGGACGTATCGAAAGGAGTTTCTAGGTACCAACGGGCACTTAGCCGCGCATTCGCCAACATCCGCGATACTTGTAAATTTAACTTGGCGCGCGAAACGAACATTGTGAAACTTAAGATAACTCATTGGTCATCAAGTCTTACAGACCATCCTGACATCAGTGTGTTACTGTATGGTGATCTAAGAATAAAGATCATTAATTTACAAAAATAAAAAGTCTCAAGTTAGTGAATACTTACCTGATACTTACCTGATCCTTTAATATCGGCGAAACGTTGTCCAGCGACGAGGCGAATCCAGCGTTGACTTTCCAATAGTTGTTCAGCGGCAATCCAATTGATGGTCCAGATTTGCACAGAGGCAATTCGGTAATCGGTAATGCGAGGATCCAGGGAAGTCCAGCAGCAGCGATGCAATTGACGACTCAGCGTTGTCCAGCGGCGATCCAGAGTCACATCGTTGTCCAGCGGCGATCCATCGAAGGCGGGAACCTGAAACAGAAAAGATAGTTAATATTAAAGTCTAATCTTAACGAGAAACAAAAACTAAACCTTCTCGGTAAATTTTATTGGTTAAACCGAGTGGCGACCGGACAGTAATTTCAATTAAATCCACGAATCCGAGCCGTCGCTTGGCCGTGTTTGGTCACAACCTCACTTTCAACTCTTCTCTTCTCCCTCGATTTCTGGCCGCTTCACCTCGATTCTATCCTCGCCTCCAATCCCACCGCCTCCTCTCAACCTCCTTCGCACCCTCCTTCAATCCTGCACCTTCACCCTTCTACACAGCTCTGTTTCGACCCTATTTCAACCTCTCCAAACTTTCCACCTGCTCCCCCGCCGAGGCTAACGGGGGAATCCTATTATGTCGTAGTATATAGTGTATATTGTAGTATGAGAAAATATACACAAATGGAAATTATTAAGCGTACAGCGCAACTGAACAGAAATAACGCAACACCTACCTACAGCGCGACGTCTATACCACATATCATCTCGTCTTCCCAAAAATGGAATAATGGTATCATAATAAAAATATACATGGATGTATTTGGCATTCGACGTTCTTAAATTTTTGCGTTGGAAAAATTGTTATATTTTGCAAAAATAATAGGTGGGGGGGGGGGGGTAAATTAAAAAATTTGACATATTTGAAAAATGTAATTACGCTATTGTAAAGAACACAAAAAACCTTTTGTACAAAACTTTTTTCCATACGCCTTATATTTTCGAAGTATTCGCTAAAAACTATAAAATCCGTTATTTTTAACTCCTAAACGTCGAGATAAGCCGCTAAAAACATACGTGTTTAATATTTTTTGATGATCTACAACATATTCAAAGTCCATCCAAATCGGTGAGGGACACTTCCGACCGTTCCCTTGTGAGTCCGGCATCCGACATACGACATCCGACGTCCGACGTCCGATTGGTCGTACGTTAAAAGCAGTTCAAATTGTGCACGATCAGCACGTACGATTAGTAATTGGATCTTGTATACGAATATTAAAGTATAACCTAAACACAAAGAATTTTGAAAGCGTTTAAAATGGATATTTCAGTGCTTTTAAGAAAAAAAAAGAAAACTGTTAAATTTGTTATTGAAGATAAATCAATTGCAGAGAATAAATCAAATAAGAAATAAAGAGAAAAAGAATATGGATTAAAGCATGTATTCTTGGACGAGAAATTAGAGGTAAAGCTTCAATATTGGTGCAAGAAATGCGTTTTCAGGACGTGGTTTGGTATTATAATTATACACGAATGATGCCTGATTCTTTCGATGAATTACTTAATTTAATTGAAGTCGAAAACCAATTCCACCTGCTACCCGGCTGTTAATAACCTTGCGGTATGTTGACATTATATATTATTATGTATTTTATCCTGTCAATGAAATATATTTTTATTTGTACTGTGACGTGACGGTTGTGACGGCCGCCGTCACAAGGCGCGGGTTCGCGCCCTCGGACGAACCAGGAGAGCGACCGCGAAATCTCCAGGGGGCCTACCGAAACCTTAAAATGCGTATCATTTATTCTCTTTATTTTATTTTGTATGAAAATGTGGCATTTCACCAAGGCACCGCACTTCGGGACCAGGATTACGGAAGCCTGCAACGGGAACGAGACCCACGACGAGAGACGGAGCGGCGCGAGGATATCGCGAGACCCAGCGAGGAGTCCGACCGCGGGGCACGAGGCGGACACGCACGGCGCAGCTGATCGGCGAGAGGCCGACAGGGCCGTGATAAGGCTTTTCTCCCCCGAGGAGGCGAGAACTACCTCCAAACCAACCCCGGGGCATCCAAGCGGACCCGGGACGCCTGGCCAGCGTTCCTTCGGTTGGCGAGGAGACCTTCGGACGAGGGGAGTCGAGTCCGAACCCAATGGACATCAGGCGGAAAAATCAGCAGCACCAAGGATGCCTGGAGGCGCAAAGGACCCCCGCAGGATGCCTACGATAGCGCGCGCGTGATCTACGACGCTCTCGGCCCCGATTGGTCGCGACACCGCACCTGATTATCGCTCAACCCCCAAGGAGGGGCGCGTTTTCGATTCCACATCGACCGGACCACAGCTCGATCTTTCCTGGTTCGCCCGCCGACTCGAGTAGACGTCTTGCAATAATTCTGTCGAGGAGAAAGTTAGCGCGTATTATCGAGCATCCGGATTGGATCATCCCCGACGCCTGTGACGACGCTGCGGATTTCGCCCAGGAATCAGCGGGACCGGTGAGGTTGTGACCGGACACGCGGTGTACAGTGTGAATATTTCATAAAATGTACTCGCTCGTACGTTGTTACGGTCGCCACTTCGTTTTATATGCTGTTTAGGATTAAGGTAAAGTCATATACGGTGGGGCGCTGTCGCGACAGCGAACGCCCCTGGCGCGAGCACACGCGACCCTCGGGCCTGATCCGAATTCGCCCGAGATCACCCGGCTGTCGCGTTTGTTTCGACATGCAAATGTAAAACGCGCACGCGTTTCCTAATTTGCGTATACCGCGCAACGCGTTACATCGCGGATCGATGTGATTCGTCACCTCACTTCGTGGATCGATGTGAATCGTCCTTCGTGAGGCAACGACCCCCGCCGAGGGTCTCCTATCAGGACGAGGGATGATCGATATCGATCCGCGCTCTCTTCGTTTTCTGCCTCGCTAAGGAGAAAGTCGAGCCGGTCGTTCGTGGCAATTATATTCTCGGGAGTGCCGAAAGTAATTGTGCGAAGACCGTATAGTCTCATCGCGAGCCGCACCCGCTAGGTCGCCGCGTGAGACATTTTAGATCGCTTTTCCGTTCACGTGAACGGAAAGAGCACCGGGTTCGTCGCGCGTGTCGATGATCCGCGCGCGAGTTCCGTAAAGTTGGGTGCGCTCAGTGCATCCGTGCAAAGGGTTGCATCGGGCGCACAAGTTTCGTCGCGATCTGCACCCGCTCGATTGGTCGTCGCGCGAAACTCTCGTTTCCCGAGTTTTCGTCGCCCGTAATACGACGGGCCGACGCACACAGACGGATCACGTGATCCCCGCGTGCGGGAGCGTGATCCTTGGCGAAAGACTCGTGTCGACGGCGAAACCGTCACACGACGCGATCACGGGTTTCGCGAGTGCCTCTATATCGAGCGTCGCGATCACCGAGCGTGAGAGTTGTCGATCAAATCTCATAAAATCAACGACGGGAGTTTGATCCCGATATCGACCCCGCTCGCGGCCATCTTGTCGTGCCGTGCCGTACATTGTGAACGCGGCTCTGCCGCGCCTCGTATCTCTGTGATTTAGCGTAAAATTCGTGTCCGCTATCGCGTTCCCGAGTAACCAGAGTGAGCCTGAGCCTCTCGCACGTTTCCGTGTTCGCGGTCGCTCATCTGCCGCGCGAGCAAGATATCCGTCGATCGCGTGCAAGATCTCCGATCGCGAGGGCGATCATTCATCGCTCTTCAAGATTTCCGTTCCGCGAGCCACGCAGAGAGACCGAGCGACTTAAGATTTCCGCCCGACATTTCCGCGAAGGCTCAGCCCGCTCGGGTGCGCGAGAGTGCGAGAACTTTGTATAAGACTGTCAATAAATTGTGCTTGTCAATCACATATCAAGGGCGTGCGTTATCTAAAACCTCTCCTCGCTAACTCCTCGGCTCTTCTGCGCCCTGGACAGGGTGGTCCCGGCATTCATTCGTGTCCCGAGGGCACCTCGGCAGAGCACGAAACATATGCGATTACGAAGAATGCTCGTCAGCTCGGTTGCCTCCCGAATGCTGTTATCTCTTCCTTCCGTTTCCTCAGTCTTATCGTACTTCCGCTGCGATAATGCGTTGTTGTCGACAACGGTGATTACGAAGTCGCGCACTATATTACGGATCCGGATAGCACTCACTGGGATATGGATACTTGAAGGAAAATAACTTGCTATTGTCGTATTTTTAACAAATAACAAGAAATAATTAATATATTTGTACACGATTACAATCGATCTCTTCGGATAACAGGCGGCCACGCCCCGATTGCATCACTCGCGAATATCTTGTTGAAAAACAAAGTATTTCCGAAAATATTCACTCTCGGATACTTATTAGCTTTTAGATTAAGCTAGCGGATAACGGTCGCGTCCGGATTACTTTCCTGCTCGCGGATGTCGAACGATTTTACACGGAAGAGACTCCTCTCCTTCGACTGACGTAGACGCACGACCCATACGTCCGAAGATTTATATTGAAGACTCAAACGAAACGGAGAATCGGGTTGAGCCGGCAAGAGGCGGGAGTAGCGAGGAGGTCGATGTTACCGTTGTCAGCACCGACGAAAACGCCCCCGCCCCCGCGGAAGACTCTGTGCCTACGGAGAAGAGGACGAAGAAGCCTCAAGACGAGAGGTTCTTCAGAGGGCGAGGACGCCCCATTACTACGGGCGTAGGTGTTAGGAAAGAGCTCCTGAAAAACAAGAGTAAGCTCGCCTTGGTCCAACAGACCTTAAAGGACGCAGACTCCTCAATAATCCCAAGTCCTTCCAAAAATAGGGAAATCTTGGAACGGGTGGAGGCTCGAAGACTCAAGCAATCCCCGACCGCGGAGCTGCCAGGCCTCATTATTGAGAGCCTGCGCAGTGTTGACAAGGTGGCGGAGAGATCCTCCCGCCTTGACGGCGGGATGCGGAAGGCGCTGGCAGCGGCCATGGCGAACAATCTCTGCCGCCACTGGCGAACTGATCCAGAGGATCAAGAACCCGGAGACCGGTGCCGGCAGAGATGTGGAATTGGAGCAGTTGAGGCGGAAGATCTCCGAACAAGAGGCGGAAATCGACAGTCTCAAATCGCTGCGCGAGGTCAATGTGCGGCTGCAGCAGGACATCCAAGACCTGCAGTCGCAGATGGCGGAGGTGCAGCGGCATCAAACGCCGCTGCAGATGCAGCCTGAGGACATGCCTTGCGAAGAGAAGAGGCCGGATAGGGCGGCCAAACGCAGGCGAAAGCAAATGATCCCCAGTTCCAGCTCAGAGGAGGTGGACACGATCGTGACCGCGGATACGGTCACGAATGCGGATGTGGACATAGAACTGGAGACAGAGAAGGAGCCGGAGAGCTCGAGAAGCGCCGTGTTGGCACAGATCGAGAGAGACGGCATGCCGGCGGCGACGAGACCGGCGATCCAAGGTAGGACCAAGGTCATTGACGAAGCGATACCGCCAATGGCCGCTGCCGGAAAATCGACGGACGTCGTATCATCCGCCAACAACAGAGACGGCGAGGGTTTGGAGGAGCGGCTGTTCCGGTCCCTCTCACGAAGATTCGAGTCGCTGTTCGAGGGACTGATGAGCCGACTCCTCCAGACATACAAGCCTCCGATAAAGCCCCCGGCGCAACCGAAGAAAAAGCGGGTGGATAAAACCCCCGCTTTGCCGGGCGCCGGGAAACTCGCCGGAAAACTCGTCAAAGGGGAAGGAGGGAAGGGCGCTGCACCCCAAGTCTCCTCGACTACAGACGCAGCGTCCATTGGTGCAGATACCGCGAGGGGCCGAAATGCTGGCGGAGGGGCACAGCCTGTCCCGCCCTCGGCCCCCCGGACACCCGCTAGGAACACCACGGTTGACGAAGCATGGTCAACCGTGTTGAAAAGAGGAAGGAAAGGAGGCACGAGTAACGTGCCTCCCAAATCAGGCTCGGGAGGTACCACGGCCCCGAGGCCGGCTCCCACGCCCCGAGGGGCAGGTACTACGGCCAAGGGGTCGGTTCCCAAGCCCGGGCGTGGAGGTAAGGGTAAAGCTGGGGATGCTGGGGCCAAGCAACCCCCCAAAAATGTCAAGAGGAGGGTACCGCGCATGGCAGCCGTTACATTAACGTGTCCGGACGGAGAGTACGCGGAGTGCTTGAGACTGGCGCGCTCCGCGATCAAACTCTCGGAGCTTGGAATCGACCAAGCTCCAAACGTCCGGAGGACGGCTACTGGGGTCATTAACTTGGAGGTGGCCGGCCCAAACTGCGCGGAGAAGGCGAATGTCCTGGCCGCACGCATGGGGACAGTCCTGGCGGGCAAGGAGGGTGTGAAAATCGCGCGCCCGAAAATTAAGGCTGAGATCCACCTTACTGGGCTCGACGATTCGATTCAGGTGGGGGAGGTAAAGGTAGCCCTGTCGGAAAAGGGGGGAGTCGCTGCCTCCGCCATCACGCCAGGACCTCTGAGGCGGGCACCCAGCGGTCTGAATACCGTATTTGTGAGGTGCCCCCTCGCAGCCGTTAACAGGCTGAGGAAGAAAACTCGCGTAGACATCGGATGGACCAAGGCCAAGATAGAGGTCCTGGAAAACGCCCAATGCAGTGTTTCCGGTGTTTGGAAACAGGACACACTAGGGCCACGTGCCAGAGCACGGTAGACCGCACATGCTACCGATCGGCGGGATTGGGCACGAGGCCCGAAGCTGCAATGCTCCCGTTAGGTGCATTCTTTGTGCCAAGGTAGGACGTCCGAGCCAGCACAGGGTTGGGAATAAGACCTGCCCTAGTGCTGGGAGGAAGAGGAAGGAGGGAAAGAGTACGCAAGCCAGGAAGGGCGACGGCGGAGCGGCTCCCCCCCTCCTCAAGGAAGGAAAAACAGGCACCGCCTGCCAAGAAGCCGGCTACAAAGAGTACCGGAAAAAAGGCAGGCGGAATGTCGGCGCCGAAAATCGCGCGGCCGAAAGAGGCGAAGAAAGCCCCTTCCGCTAAACCTGTAACCACGGAAGTGGTGACGCTGGTCGACCTTGGTAAACCACGCGGCGCCGCCAACGGACGACATGGAGATGCAACGGTCGGAGGGGGAGAACACCACCGGGTGGGTGGTGGATCCCCCAACCACAGCCGAGGGGCTCAAAGGGCCCGAGGCAGGCACGGTCTCTCCCACGAAGGAGGTGAATGCAATGGAGGTGGAGGAGGAAGACCTTATTATTGAGAGCTCTCAGTAATGCCCCTCCGCCTCCTGCAAGCGAATTTTAACCACGCCCGCGCCGCCCAAGATTTGTTTGTACACACTATGGCGGAGCGCGGGTGTGGTTTAGGAGTGGTGGCGGAACCGTACACGGTCCCGGCAAACCACCTTTGCTGGGCCGTGGACGTGCCGAGCCTGTGTCAGGCTCCGCTGCCATAACGTGGAGAGACCTGCCGCAATCCCCCTTCTGCTCGAGATGCGAGACGGGGAGGGGGTTTGTCGTAGTTAGATGGGGGCTCATCTCCGTGGTGAGCGTTTACACCCCTCCGAATAGAAACCGGGCCGAGTTGGAGGGGGTGCTGTACGAGATTTGTGCGTGCGCAGGCACTTCCGCTCACCGTCCGGTCAGGTTATCGTGGCGGGGGATTTTAACGCCAAAAACCCACTTTGGGGTTCCCCCGCCGCGGACCTAAGGGATCGTATCTTGGAAGGGTGGGCGTCGGGTCTCGGACTGTGTATCGTGAACACAGGGCGCGAGGCTACGTGCGTGCGCTGGCAGGGGTCGTCAATCGTCGACCTGACTTGTGCGAGTCCCTCTGCCGCGCGCCTGATACGCAGCTGGGAGGTGGCAAAGGGTCTAGAGACCTTGTCCGACCACCGCTACATTGAGGTGGTGGTCGGCGCCGCCTCCCCAGCAGTGCGGGCCCGACGCCAGGGCGCTCAGAAGCTTAAGCGGAGATGGGTCCTGTAGGAGTTAATACACATGCGCGAGACCGGCCATACCGACCGGCTACACCGACCGGCAAGAGATAGCGCGCGGGTAGCGACAGGAGGAGGAGATCAGAGAAAGCAGCGACCGCGTGGCGTGTAGATCGGTAGCGTGTGCAATAAAGAACCAAGTATTGTTCAAGCCTGTGATACTCATTATCCCGAATACACTACAGGCCCTCAAGAAATTGAGCCCGGATCACCTCCGTGCGGCCGTATTTGGCCTCACGTGGGGTGATGAGGAGAGACCGCGCACCGACGAGGGGGGGGGGGGCCTTCGACGTCGACGAGGAGGCCGAGCGATTGCGGGATATAATGTCGCGAGCGTGCGACGCTGCGATACCCCGCGTTAAGAGGCTTCCCCCTAGGCGCGCTGCATATTGGTGGACGGACGCTATCGCCGAACTCAGGCGGGCGTCCGTCCATCGGATGAGGGAATGGCTCCGTGCCAGGGCGGGCTATGGAAACCGCGATGTAGGGGAAGCTAGAGAGGCCTGGCGTGCTGTCCGCCAGGCCCTCTCCAGAGCGATTAGAGCGGCCAAGGACAGCTCCTGGCAGGAGCTCCTCCACTCGCTCAACGAGGATCCGTGGGGGCGCGCATACAAACTAGTTCTCAACCGATTGAGACCATGGGCGCCCCCGTTGACAGAGTCCCTGGACCCCCGGTTCGCCGGCAGGATCGTGGACACCCTCTTTCCTGCCGGCGACGGAGGAGCCGTCCACTTTCCGGAGATTGAAGTCCCGGAGTGGAGCGGCGAGCTGGGGGTCACCGGGGAAGAGTTGGAGCGAGCTCTCCGCAGGATCAGGATGGGTAAAGCTCCTGGCCCTGACGGTATCCCCGGGAGGGTTTGGACCTTGGCTGCTGGGGGACTGACCGGTAGGCTACTAGGGATTTATACCGAGTGCCTGAAGTCCGGTCGGTTCCCCGCGAAATGGAAGGAGGCCAGCTTGGTGCTCCTGTCCAAGGCCGGAAAGCCTGCGGACTCCCCGTCCGCGTATCGCCCGATATGTTTGCTGGACAAGGTCGGCAAGATTTTTGAAAGAATCATCGCCGAACGCCTCGTCCGGCACCTATCCCGGAGGGAGGATCGGGGCCTTTCCGATGACTAGTTTGGCTTCCGTGCGGGAAAATCGACAATCGACGCGATCCTTCGCGTCGTCTCCCGCACGGAAGAGGTCACGGACCAGGGTGGGGTTGCGTTGGGCGTGGGGTTTGACGTCCACAACGCATTCAACTCCCTACCCTGGCCGGTGATAGGTGAGGCCCTACTAAGACTCGGCGTTTCGCCCTACTTAATTAGGGCGATCGCCGATTATTTCCGAGATAGGGGGCTCACGTACGTAGACCAAGAGGGAGTCTTGAGGATCAAGCTCATGGGGTGCGGTGTCCCGCAGGGGTCCGTGTTGGGGCCCCTGTTGTGGATCATCGCCTATGACTTGGTCCTGCGGGTTGCTCTCCCTGCCGGCTGTTGGTTGTCCGGGTACGCAGACGATGTGTACCTGGGGGTCGGTGGGGAGACATGGCAGGAAGCACTTAGGCTGGCCAACGTGGCGGCAGCCACGGTGGTGCGCGCAATCAGGCAGTTGGGCCTCCGGGTGGCCCCGCAGAAGACCCAGGCCTGCTGGTTCTTCAACCGGCTACGGCGCGACCCTGGCAGGTCGCGTAGGATCGGGTAGACCGGGTCGACCCGCCAGGAGATACAATATGATGCCTGCCGGGGCCGGGCGGGCTCTGCGGGAAGCACCTCCTGGGGGTCTCTGCCTAGACATAGAGGGCGTCCGCGTCCCAATCCGGTCCCAACTAAACTATCTGGAACTGTGGCTGGATGAGGCCAGAGGCTTCAGCAAGCACGTTGTCCGAGCGGTGCCAAAGGGTCAGACAATGGCCAATAGTCTGGCCAGATTGCTGCCCAATCTGGGTGACGCAGGCGGGCACGTGCGTCGCCTCTACACGATGACGGTCCACTCCGTTCTCTTATACAGAGCGCCCGTATGGGCGGAGAGAGTGGCGGAAAACCCCACCATCTGCCGCCAGATCGTGGCTGTCCAACGGCTCATTGCGAGCCGGGCAGCCTGGGCGTACCGGACCGTCTCGCAAGTGGGGGTGACGGCCCTCGCCGGTATTCCGCCTATCGATCTCCTCGCCAAATGCCAGGCGAGGGTGTATCGGCGGACAAAGGAGATACAGGCGGAGATGGGTATTGTTATACCCAGGGCGAGGGCCGCGCTGAGGCTACAGGAGAGGCAGACCCTCCTCCAGGAGTGGAGTGAGAAACTCCTAGACCCTCGGCTAGTTTCGGGGAGGAGAGTACGCGAAGCCGTCCAGCGGTCCTACGGGACTGGGTGGCAAGAAAGGGACGCGGACTAACATTTCACGCGACACAGGTGCTCACCGGACACGGATGTTTCGGTGAGTTCCTGTGTCGCATTGGTAAGGAACGCACCACCGGCTTCCACCACTGTCCGGAGGAGGTAGACTCGGCGCAACACACTCTGGAGTGTTGTCCAGTGTGCGAGGAAGAGCGCCGAGTCCTCCGGGCAGCGATAGGAGACGATCTCTCCCCCCCCGGCCATACTGCTAGCTGCGGTCGACCCCCGGGGGGGAGGACAAGTGGAAGGCGTTCGCCTCCTTCTGCGACCGAGTAATGTCGCAGAAGGAGGCGGCCGAACGCGTCAGGAGGGAGGAGACTGCCCCTCCTGACAGTGAGGACAGTGGCAATGGACAACCACCTTCGCCGCCACCATTGTCGCCGCGACGCCAGCGTCTCCGTCGTAGCGGGAATGACAGAGCGGGGGGCCGGAGACGGCATTCGCCCCCGCCGCATCATCGGCGCACTCTGCGCCGTCGCGCGGGCGACGACGCCCCCTCTGATGCTGCCGCCCTCCGCCCGATGGGGACGGACAGCGACAGCTACGAGAAGGGGCCGCGACTGCCGCGATTACGCGGCAGACGTCCTCCTCCCATAGCGGCCGAGTAATGTCGCAGAAGGAGGCGGCCGAACACGTCAGGAGGGGGGAGGCTTCCCCTCCTGACAGTGAGGACAGTGGCGGCGATGGACAACCACCTTCGCCGCCACCATTGTCGCCGCGACGCCAGCGTCTCCGTCGTGGCGGGAATGACAGAGCGGCGGGCCGGAGACGGCGGTCGTCCCCGCCGCAGCATCGGCGCACTCTGCGCCGTCGCGTGGGCGACGACGCCCCCTCCGCTGCTGCCGCCCTCCGCCCGATGGGGACGGACAGCGACAGCTATGAGGAGGGGCCGCGACTGCCGCGATTACGCGGCAGACGTCCTCCTCCCATAGCGTCCTCCTCGGTTGAGGATGACGATAGGGAGTGGGGGATGGACATCCGTCAGTAGGAGCGACGCGGTTGCTGCGGGTCTTACGACTCGTTCAAGGTCTGCCCCCACCTCTTAGAGGTGGGAGCACCGCGCTCGCCACCCGGTGGCTCTGTCCTCCCCCCCTCCCTTATGCTGGAGTTCGCCCCCCACTTGGGGGCGACATCGGATATGTGAGGAATTGGTCCGGTCCACATATTGAAGGAGGACCAATCGGGGGGCACGGGCGCGCGGGCGGGGTAACCGCATTAACCCCCAGCGCGAGGGGTGGCAGGTTGGGGTTGGTATCACTTCAACCCGCCACGCGGAGTTAGGTCTTTGTTAGGACCGCGGGGCGTTACGCCCCGGGATAGGCGCCCAACTATCGGGCGCGGCGCGGGGGGGTCCCGGACGAATCATTGCGCTACCCGGGGCCCCCTCTCTCTTAACGCGCTGTAAAGGATACCCGCGGGGTTTTTAGCCAGTAAAAATCCGGCACTTTCCTCGCCTCTCCCCGGAGGCGAGGGGGTCTTCCCCCTCCTCTTCATAGAGGAGACTACTGGGCAAACCGGGCTCCGGCCCGGGGTCCCAGTAGTAGATTTCCCCGCGTAAAAAAAAAAGGAAGGCATCATGATGGAGGGATTTTCAATGGATCTATTATGGGACAGCGATTTGAGAATAGACAAATGGAGTTACTACCTCCGTGTCCGCTGTCAAATATTCCTGTCCGCTCTAATATTCCTGTTCCATATATGCTTGTGTTCCATATATGGCGTTCATTATCTTTAAAAGAGTATCTACAGCTCTAGAGCCGCATCTGCGTGGGGAGCAAGCGGGCTTCCGACCAAATAGGTCATGCATAGACCAAATCAACACCTTGCGCATACTGATTGAGCAGTCGCAGGAGTGGAACTCGCCACTATATCTGGTGTTTGTCGATTTCACAAGAGCATTCGACAGCTTAAATCACGCATTCCTGTGGAAAGTACTAAAGGATTACGGGGTGCCCGACAAAATAGTAAGAGTTATTAAGGCACTTTACAGGGATGCTTCATCCTGCGTGGCTCATGGTGGGGTGCTCGGAGAGAGCATCGCGATAAATGCGGGTGTAAAGCAGGGATGTGTACTATCGCCCTTCTTGTTCATTCTCGTTGTAGATCACATCCTGAAGAGTTTAGAGAGGGCACCCAGAGGGGTACTCTGGAGTTTTCAGAAACGTTTGGAAGATTTAGACTACGCAGATGACATCTGTCTTCTGGCTCATACGTTTCGGGACATGCAGGATAAGCTGAGTGAGCTTGCTGACCTGGCGCTGGAGGCAGGACTGCGTATTAATATTCGTAAGACCAAGAGTATGCGTCTGGGCACTAAGGTTCGAACGAGCTTTGTGCTCGGGGGAGAGACGATTGAAGAGGTTGACGAGTTCTGCTATCTTGGCAGTGTGGTGACGTGCACGGGCGGAGCCGAGTCTGATGTAGCCAGCAGAATCAAAAAGGCTCGTCAAGCGTACTTGGTTCTCGGAAATATATGGGCCTCCTCCGTGTACTCGATTGGCACAAAGCTTCGCATATTCAACTCAAATGAGAAGTCGGTGTTGCTTTACGGATGCGAAACGTGGAAGATTACTGCCAGCATAACGAGATCCCTGCAAACGTTTGTAAACAGATGCCTGCGACGTATTTTGCGCATATTTTGGCCGCAAACAATATCAAATAGAGAGCTATACATCCGCGCAAATTAGCTTGAACTGGAACGGGAAATTAGGAAAAGGAAGTGGAAATGGATTGGCCACACGCTACGTAAGCCTGTTAGCGATATAAATAGGCACTCCCTGGAATGGAATCCTCAGGGGACAAGGAGCCGTGGACGACCCAAGCAATCTTGGAGAAGGACTGTGCTGAGTGAAGCCGAAGGACAAAATTATTCCTGGAACCAAGTAAAACACTTGGCTTCCAACAGGACACGGTGGCGCAACTTCGTGGAGGCCCTATGCTCCTAATGGAGTTTAAGGATTTATATATATATATATGCTTATGGGTGATGCTGCTTTCCAACTTAATGAATATACTCTTAGACCAGGTAATCGATTGAATAGAATCAAAGAAATATTTAATAAAAGACTGAGTCGAGCCAGGCGTGTTGTGAAAAATGCGTTTGGCATTATAGCTAGTAAATGGAGGATTTATAGGAAACCTATTAATGCGTCACTAAAAACAATTGAAAGCATAGTTAAAGCAACCATCTGCCTTCATAATTTTTTATTATCAACGCCACATTAGGCTAATAGTATTAATGTGTCGAAATTTTGTACAAGAAAATGCAACTGCTTTTGAAAATATTCGTTCAATGGGAAGTAATACACACTCGCGATTAGCAGCACAGATTAGAGATATATTTGCTCAATATTTTGTAGAAGAAGGCTCTGTATCTTGGCAAGATGCATATGTGTTAAATGTATCTACATAAAGCAATTCAATGTTATATTTTAAGAATCATAGCAATTACAAAATATTATATCTTTTTAGTATAAGTTGTATAAAAATAAATGTACACATACAGGAAATATAAATATAAATGTTTTTTCTCTGAATAATATTTATTATAATTCTTTAAATCCTTTTCATACATATATATATTTTAATGTAATATTTGTTACGTAATAAATTTTATTATAAATAAGAGAGAAAAAAGGCTATTAGGGTCGGACGCGGTTCTTCGTGCGTGGAATCAGTTTATTCGTCTTCTTGAAGTACATTGAAAAATATGAACGTTTCGGCTCATTTTTGAGCCATCCTCAGCATTAACAAACGATTTGCCGCACGTTCTCCGTGTCAACTGGCGAGCTTACAGACTCGAATTAACGTGGACCAAATGATCCTTATCTGTAATTTTTTAAATAACACAGGCCCACAAAAAAAAAGTATATTGCTCTGGGGTTGAGACCACATTACTTCTATGTATTTTGACCCGCTGAACACGAATCTGCAATAAAAAATAGGGGTCGCACAGTGAATTTCAGAGATAACCTCAAAAAACCGTAAAAAACCACGTTTTTTAGTGGTAAAGGCTTAAAAAAAATGAATATGATTTGTCTCAGGTCAAGACCAACCAGAATTTTATTGGTAAACGCACAAACACACTTGTGTCAGTCTTTCCTGATGTTTAGACTATAAGAAAAACTGAAGACAACAGCAGGCTGAAGGCGAATCTGAAGATGGTTATACCTCTGAGAGCGGGAAAATTTGGCAATACTAGCACAGTTATCGTCTGTAAGTCCAGTTTGGTGATCAGAAGATTTTATACTGTAAGGGAATTTAGTGACTGAAAACCTGCATGAGGCCTTAAATGAAGGTGATCTTATAACGAGAACTAAATTGGTTTACGCTTGCGTATGCGTTTGTCATCGAACGACCTATGTAAAGGATTTCTACGTCGCTTTTTGCCTTTTTGTTGTGTTTCTCTTTTCAGCATCCAGCAATAGTCCGCCATCATATTCACGCCCCAGTTTCCTTGCCATCTACGTTCAAATTCCTTCATATCCTGATGAAATCTTTCGCCTTGCTCTTCACTGAAATCCCCAAGGTTTTGTGGAAATTCATCAAGGTGCGAATCAAGAAAGTGAAGCTTCAAATTCATTAAGCAACCTAAGTTTTGAAGTTTTCTACCATATTTTCTACGATGCTCCTATAGTTTTCATCTTTGTTATTCCCAAAAATTTTGTTGCGACATCTTTGAAGCTCAACCAGGCTGCCTTCTCTGTATCATTCATACTTTTGACAAACTCTAGTCTCTCTCTCTCTCTCTCATCTCTCTCTCGTCTCTCGTCTCTCTCTCGTCTCTCTCGCTCTCTCTCTCTCTCGTCTCTCTCTCTCTCTCCTCTCTCTCTCTCTCTCCTCTCTCATCTCTCTCTTCTCCCTCCCCTCCCTCCCTCCCTCCCTCCCTCCCTCCCTCCCTCTCTCTCTTCCTCCCTCCCTCCCTCCCTCCCTCTCTTCCTCCTCCCTCCCCTCCCTCCCTCAAGGGTTTGGGCTGGGCGTTGATGAGTCAGTCAGTCAGTCAGTCAGTCAGTCAGTCAGTCAGTCAGGACAGTCGTGAAAACACATTTTACCCCTTTTCACCCCCTTAGGGGTGGAATTTCTAAAAATCTTTTCTTAGTGGGTGCTTACGTCATGAGAGGAATACACTCTCCAAATTTCAAGTCTCTAGGTTCAGAGGTTTGGGCTGGGCGTTGATGAGTCAGTCAGTCAGTCAGTCAGTCAGGACAGTCGTGAAAACACATTTTACCCCTTTTCACCCCCTTAAGGGTGGAATTTCTAAAAATCCCTTTTTAGTGGATGCTTACGTCATGAGAGGAATACACCCTCCAAATTTCAAGTCTCTAGGTTCAGGGGTTTGGGCTGAGCGTTGATGAGTCAGTCAGTCAGTCAGTCAGGACAGTCGTGAAAACACATTTTACCCCTTTTCACCCCCTTAGGGGTGGAATTTCTAAAAATCCTTTCTTAGTGGATGCTTACGTCATGAGAGGAATACACCCTCCAAATTTCAAGTCTCTAGGTTCAGGGGTTTGGCCTGGGCGTTGATGAGTCAGTCAGTCAGTCAGTCAGGACAGACGTGAAAACACATTTTACCCCTTTTCACCCCCTTAGGGGTGGAATTTCTAAAAATCCTTTCTTAGTGGGTGCTTACGTCATGAGAGGAATACACCCTCCAAATTTCAAGTCTCTAGGTTCAGGGGTTTGGCCTGGGCGTTGATGAGTCAGTCAGTCAGGACATCTTCCTTTACTGCCTAGATCCGGAAGGATCAGGTGTAATAAATTTATTTTTTTTGTACCCATAGACTCTATGAAAACCAGCACGCTAGTAATCCTGTCCCGATCGCAGGTGAGTCCGCCGTCCTAGGGGTGATAACCCTCATACCTCCCCAGGCCTAAGTATGAGGGCTTTCCGACTTTGGCGAGGACAATGTCAACTCGTCGTCGGACACACTACGGCATCATCCTCACATCCTAACGCTCCCCTGCAGGACAGCGCGCCTCGCTGGCTTCGTTACCACGGAAGGCTGGAAGCGAATCATTCTACACATCCCTTTCGGGCAGTTGTCATCGTTCCAGTAGCTTCCGTGGCAGCAGGATTTGATGGTACGTGTACCATATTTCGTAAGTGAAATTTTTCGTTTGACTTTTCAACATGACACAAGTGTGTTTGTGCGTTTACCAATAAAATTCTGATTGGTCTTGACCTGAGACAAATCATATTCTTTTTTTTTAAGCCTTTACCACTAACAAACGTGGTTTTTTACAAGCAATATCGTTAAGCGACCTCTTGTAGATCCTGGCAAAATTCTTCTACCTCCTCTGCATATCAAACTTGGATTGATGAAACAATTTGTTAAAGCTCTCGATAAAGAAGGTCGCTGCTTTAAATACTTGGAAAGCGTTTTTACAAATGTAACTGTAGTTAAATTGAAGGAAGGTATCTTCGATGGACCTCAAATTTGCAAAATGTTTAGAGACGAAGAGTTTGTCAAAAGTATGAATGATACAGAGAAGGCAGCCTGGTTGATCAAAGATGTCGCAACAAAATTTTTGGGATATAACAAAGATGAAAACTATAGGAGCATCGTAGAAAATATGGTAGAAAACTTCAAAAACTTAGGTTGCTTAATGAATTTGAAGCTTCACTTTCTTGATTCGCACCTTGATGAATTTCCACAAAACCTTGGGGATTTCAGTGAAGAGCAAGGCGAAAGATTTCATCAGGATATGAAGGAATTTGAACGTAGATGGCAAGGAAACTGGGGCGTGAATATGATGGCGGACTATTGCTGGATGCTGAAAAGAGAAACACAACAAAAAGGCAAAAAGCGACGTAGAAATCCTTTACATAGGTCGTTCGATGACAAACGCATACGCAAGCGTAAACCAATTTAGTTCTCGTTTATAAGATCACCTTCATTTAAGGCCTATGCAGGTTTTCAGTCACTAAATTCCCTTACAGTATAAAATCTTCTGATCACCAAACTGGACTTACAGACGATAACTGTGCTAGTATTGCCAAATTTTCCCGCTCTCAGAGGTATAACCATCTTCAGATTCGCCTTCAGCCTGCTGTTGTCTTCAGTTTTTCTTATAGTCTAAACATCAGGAAAGACTGACACAAGTGTGTTTGTGCGTTTACCAATAAAATTCTGGTTGGTCTTGACCTGAGACAAATCATATTCATTTTTTTTAAGCCTTTACCACTAAAAAACGTGGTTTTTTACGGTTTTTTGAGGTTATCTCTGAAATTCACTGTGCGACCCCTATTTTTTATTGCAGATTCGTGTTCAGCGGGTCAAAATACATAGAAGTAATGTGGTCTCAACCCCAGAGCAATATACTTTTTTTTTGTGGGCTGTGTAATTAGATGAAATAAGAACGAAAAAGCTTTATAGACTCACAAAAAGGTCAAAGTGAACGTGGGGCAAGAAGCCTTATACCATAAAAATAGCGAAGGGACTTATCCGTCCCATCAACACGTTACACAGCAATGAAATGACAAAATTTGAAAAGAAGAAGCGTGTCACAGGTCAAAACATCGGTAACGTTTTACATAGATAGTTGTGTCGATAAGATAATATATTGTTATGATATCGGAGTACCAATGACAACGCCAGAACTCGACACGTCACCAAGTTTAGTTAACCAATAAGAAGTGTTCTTGGGCATAGTTTACAATTGATTTAAAACAGCTATTTAAGCATGGTGTAAAAATTCGGTGTCATTTTGCAAATTAATACTATTTCTCTGTAATTTAATGAGTCATTTCCGAGACTAATCTCCTGGATAAATATCTTTCTTTATCTAGAATTTCAACGTTCTCCCAATCAAATTCGTGATCCAAATTTAATCTATGTTCCGTGATGACAGATTGTGTCGTGGTATTTCTGTGAATGTGGCTACGATGCTCTGAAATTCGCGTTTTTAATTACCTTTTCGTCTGGCCTACATATGATGCGTCACAATTTCTACAGGATATTTTATAAACCACATTTTTATTAGATTGAGTTGGGAGAACGTCTTTTTGTAGTTTGATAAATTTATTAAGTTTGTTTAAGCTGAAGAAAGACAGGTTGACATTATGATCTTTAACAACTCTTTTAAATTCTTCCGAAATGCCCTGAACATATCAGACAGTGAACCACTTACGTCGTTCCTCTTCACTTAGAGGTTCGTTCTGTCTGCAAGTACGTTTGTTGAGTAACGATTTAATTCTCGTGTTGATAGTGTTAAAGATAAATGTCAGTGGGTAATCGTTCTTCAAGAGAGTGTCTATTATGAACTTGATGTTCTTACAATGGTATTTCAGATGAGAAAGTAAAAATGCCCTATCTACCATGCCCATGATCGTACCTCTTTTTTGCGAGACAGGGTGCTGCGACAAAAAATTGAGATATCTCCCTGAAAACGTAGGTTTGTGAAACCAGTCAAATTCTAAAGTGTTCTCATTTTTAATAATTGTCAAATCTAAGAAATTAAGTTTATCACCCCCGACTTCCATAGTAAACTGAAGTCTAGGGTGATAAGTATTAAATAATTGCAAAATAATATCAAGAGAATAAGACGGTACCGCCATCGCTATGTCATCTACATATCTAAAGTAAAAAGGTATAATGAAAGTAAATTGTCGCAGCACACTGTCTTCCAAATCCTGCATAACAATATCTGCAGTGGGAGAAAACGGCGAGCCCATTGGAGAACCAAATTTCTGCTTATAAATTTTCGTATCAAAACAAAAGTAGGTTGAATCCAGAATTAATTCAACAGCTTTAATAAAATCATCCTTTGGAATGTTGCAATTTTTCAAAATATATGACCATCTCTTGGTAATGCTTTCTAACACTAAATTAGTAGGGATGTTCCTGAAGAGGGAGATGACATCCAGAGAAATTAATAAATAATCTCTATCCAACTGTGTTCCATTTAATTTTTCGGCTAATTCAAAGCTATTATCGATATGACTATCAGGTTTAGGAACACTGCCAGAAATAATCTTGTGTAAGAAGAGAGCTAATGCGTAAGTAGGACTGTCGATAGATGAAATTATGATTCTAAAAGGATGACCTGTTTTGTAAATCTTTGGTAATCCATAGGCCCGCGGAAGAATACCATCCGTGCATAGTGATTGTTTATATTGAAATTCAGAAATATATTTTTGATTTTTCCACCTCAAGATCGTATCTCTTATTTTTCTAGTGAGAATTGGAGTTGGATCTTTACTAATATTTATGTAAGTAGTTGTGTCAGATAACATCTCGGTGATTCTTTGTTTATAAGATTCATTTTCCAATGCCACCGTGCTATTGCCTTTGTCAGCTCTTGTAAAAATAATATCAGGATTATCGTGCATAAACCCTTTTGTGGCTTTAACAAGACTCGAAATTTCCGAGTAAAACGGAAATCTCGGAGCGAAGGAAAGAAGATTGTTAATAATCGGAATGGAACGGTTCCTGATGCTCAGAATCTTATCTATGTGTAAGCCCCTCGTGATGCCTTCCGTACTTTTAATGAATTCAATGATCGTCTTTTTCTTGTTGTTTATAGGTAAAGAAAAATTATCCCCCAGTTGTAACAAACATTGAACTTTATCCGGTATTGATGACGGAGTTAAATTAATGAACCATTTTTCTCTAATGTGCGTAAGAGAAGATTCGGGAGTGTTCGAAAACTCCGAACGTTTAATGTGAACATCGAAAGAGCTTGAGTCAACGTTATGATCACTTGCTGACAAAGTAGACGAAGCATTGTTCTCAATCTTATAAACGTAATGCATCGGTTTAGTGTTGTTAATTTTCATCAAGTTATGTTTCCGAAACAACCACTGTAACTTTTTGTCAAGGTTAATATTTTCACGTTGAGAAAAATATTTCAAAGCTATGTCTTGCATTCTAAAAAACCTGTTACACATATATATAAGGATATTCTGAGAGATACGTGATTTGACAATTATTAAAAATGAGAACACTTTAGAATTTGACTGGTTTCACAAACCTACGTTTTCAGGGAGATATCTCAATTTTTTGTCGCAGCACCCTGTCTGACAAAAAAGAGGTACGATCATGGGCATGGTAGATAGGGCATTTTTACTTTCTCATCCGAAATACCATTATAAGAACATCAAGTTCATAATAGACACTCTCTTGAAGAACGATTACCCACTGACATTTATCTTTAACACTATCAACACGAGAATTAAATCGTTACTCAACAAACGTACTTGCAGACAGGACGAACCTCTAACAAGGGAACGGTCGGAAGTGTCCCTACCCGATTTGGATGCGCTTTGGATATGTTGTTGAGCATCAAAAAACATTAGACACGTATTTTTTTTTTGCGGCGTATCCCGACGTTTATTGGTTGAAAAAACCCGATTTGGAAACTACCCGATTTGGATGCGCTTTGGATATGTTGTTGCGCATCAAAAAATATTAGACACGTATTTTTTTTAGCGGCGTATCTCGACGTTTAGGGGTTGAAACAACCCCTCGAAAATAACGGATTTTATCATTTTTAGCAAATATCTTCGAAAATATAAGGCGTATGAAAAAGAGTTTTATACATAAGGTTTATGGTTTTTTGTGCTCTCTACAATGGCGTAATCAGATTTTTCAAATTTGTCAA
The DNA here is from genome assembly GCA_035220575.1 of Temnothorax rugatulus. NCBI lineage: Eukaryota > Metazoa > Arthropoda > Insecta > Hymenoptera > Formicidae > Temnothorax > Temnothorax rugatulus. The sequence goes on along the minus strand of JASTWL010000824.1, from coordinate 9,098 downwards.
ATTTTTTAATTTAACCCCACCCTCACCTATTATTTTTGCCAAATATAACAATTTTTCCAACGCAAAAATTTAAGAGAGTCGAATGCCAAATATATCCATGTATATTTTTATTATGATACCATTATTCGATTTTTGGCAAGACGAAATAATATGTGGTATAGGCGTCGCGCTGTAGGTAGGTGTTGCGTTATTTCTGTTCAGTTGCGCCGTACGTTTAAAAATTTCCATTTGTATATTTTCTCATACTACAATATGTACTATATACTACGCCATAATAGGATTCCCCCGTTAGCCTCGGCGGGGGAGCAGGTGGAAAGTTCGGAGAAGTGGAAATAGGGTCGAAAACAGAGCTGTGTGGAAGGGTGGAGGTGTAAGATTGAAGGAGGGTGCGAAGGAAGTTGAGAGGCGGCGGTGGGATTGGAGGTGAGAATAGAATCGAGATGAAGCGGCCAGAAATTGAGGGAGAAGAGGAGAGTTGTCAGTGAGGTTGTGACCGAAACGGCTGTACGACGGCCCGACTCGCGCTATGTGTCCTATAACACACGGTCGCCACTCGGTTTCACCCGCCAACCGAGAAGGTAAGTATCGAATCGTCAGAAATTTCTCTAAGTTGTACTGTTGTGAGCGCACAACGATATAGGTAATTCGACCCTAGCGACAGAAGTCGAATATGACTTCCGCCGAAACTCCTGACGATTGCATCGGACGAGCGATCATCCGATGCAAGTCGATACCGGAAACCGAAGCGCGGATTCCGGGGCGACCGAAACCGCTGACGCGAAGGCCAGTGCGAGGCGTGGCAACGAGAATTCCGCGCTAACTCGGAAGTCCCGAGTTAGCAACAGGACTCGGTCGCAAGACTATAAAAGACCGCCGAATCGGCATGCCGGGCAGTCGGTCGAAGAACAGCTAGCAGTCGCGTCGAAACACCTACGATTTCCTGAAAACGAACCGCAAGGCGGGAACTCGAGAAGAAGAGACACCTTGTGTAGATCAAGCCCATTTATCAAATACAGACATTAATTGGAAATCACACGTGTTGATTCATTCCTTGCACGCTCGCAAACGGAACTCGATACCCTTAGCCGATCAGCGGCTAACAATTTGGTGGCAGCGGTGGGATCCGTTTCAGCCATCTTGCGAGGAAGGACCAGCCCACATCATCATCTCACGTCTGAAACAAACCAAGTTCAATTAATAAGGGAGGCAACACATCCCGGACGGGAAAAGTCAGCTAAGACACAAGCGAAAAGACGGTGGCAGCCGCGAGTGCAGAAGTGACACCCGAGACGGCCACGACCTACCGCACGGCATCACCGGCCCGAGCGACGACGCAGGGACACGGCGAAGCGGCGTAGCAGCGCGGCAGGGACGCAGCGACGACAGGGACGCAGCGACAACAGGGACGCAGCCAAGCAGCAAAGCGGCCCGACGACCAGGCGATGCAAACGGACAGCAACATGCGATTCGCGGCAATATTGTAAGTGCGAAAATTATTATACCCGCGAGCGCTAAGTAGATGTCGGACGATCCGAACCGACAGTCGCCCGTCCGACAAGCGTCATTTGTCCATAGTGAGTCCGCGCAACGCGCCTCGCGTAATCTAGCTAACCCGGTGAGTGCGACGCGATCCGAAAGCGAAGGGTTAAACCGGCCCGCTGAAAGCGAAGGGGTAAACCGGCCCGCTGAAAGCGAAGGGTTAGACCGGCCCGCTGAACATGACGGATTAGATCAAGTTCGACAAAATTTAGAGTCACGTTTTGCCGAGGAAGAGACGCCCGTACTATCTCCGAACGTAGTCATAGAACGCGAGTTTCCGTTCGACGAAATAGACGTAAGCGTAACAGGCGAACGCGAACACCGCGATAATAATTCAGAGCGACCGACTCCGACTGACTCACTGACAGACGTCTCCGTCGTTACGTCAAGCCACGTGTCACAACGAGGAGAATTTTCCCTCACATCATACGACACCGACGCATTTGATCCTAACGAAGAGGACTATACGCCTAAAGCTCTCAAAATGAGTCAGACGAGAAACGCGATTTCAAACCAAGAGAACCGCGAGGAAAATACGGACCCATCTAGAGTGTCCGAGCAAGCCGCCACCGAAACGGCGCAAAATGGGCCGCCCGCCAGGCAACCTCGGGCCTCAGAGCCGACGCGATCCGAGTTGAGAGCCCCGGACGCCGTAATCACCGATTTGATTAACCTAATGCGCGACATGCAAGAACGCATGGACCGCGTCGAGGCTGCGGAATTCGACCGATCAGCCGAACTCCTTCGCGCTTTTCGCGAATTACGGAACCGCGTGGGCCGGATGGAATCCGCCACATACGATTCCGACACGCGAGACCGCCGCGTGCACAGCCAGGGCCCGCTGGATATCACATACGGACGAACGCGTAGCGACGTCCGGAACCAACCGGGTCTAGTTACCGGGTACCTCAGCCTTAAGGAGGCACGAGCAATGATACCCGAGATCAATGGAGATTCGCGAGAACGCGTCCGAGAGTTTATAAACGCTAGCACGTACGCTATGAAAAATATTCAGCCGACCGACGAGTCGATGCTACTAGAAGCCATTCTTTGCACGAAATTTAAAGGGAAGGCTATGACAGACTTCGATACGCGCGATATCCGCGATTTTGATCAATTAAAGCGCGAACTCGAGACGGAGTATTTAGGGAAACGCTGCACGACGCACTTGCAGCTGGAATTTAATTCCTTGGCGCAAAAGCCCGGTGAAAGCGCGCAAGACTTCGGTAGGCGCGTCGAGAAACTAGCCCGCGAATTGTATGAAGCGATGGAAGAGGGTAAAGGCCACACGCAGGAACAGCAGAAGGCCATCCTCGAAAACATTAAGACTCAAGCGCTGCATAACTTCCAGATAGGATTGCATGACGATATAAAATTATTAGTAAGAGCGCAGCGATACGCAAGTCTGCAAGAGGCGATAACCGGCGCCAGCGCGGAAGAAAAGGTTAGAGGCCCCTCCCCGCGGAGCGCACAGGCAACAGCGAAAACTAAATACCCCGCCGCGAATACGCGAAGCGCGGGAAATACCGCAGGACAATGTCACAAGTGCGGAAAGAACGGTCATTACGCGCGAGATTGCCGTACGAGCCGACAAGCAAACAGATACGCGTTGCCGAAACCCGAGAAGCCTAGCGGCATTAACACGATAACGTGTTCACACTGTAAAAAACCAGGGCATAAGCGCGACGAGTGCTGGTCGTTAAACGGTCGACCAAAACCTGAGCGACAGCACCGAACGAAAACGGAAGCTGTTAAGAAAACGCCCGTGAGTACTGTCAGAAAGACAAGGGCACGAGACTCTAGCGAAGAAACATCCTCTCGCAGTAGCAGCGAGGAGAATGAGAGGCCTAAGAAGAGTAAGGCACGCGCCGCCGAGACATATCGTGTTGCACAGATAAGCAAAAAGCACGAGGAAGGCCCGCTAGACTTAGTGACGCTGCCCGTACAGGAGGCAGAAAAAGGAGAAATGAACCTGCTATTAGATTCAGGCGCGACGCTCACATTAATAAAAGTAGGAAATTTGAAAGCGAAAGCGATGGTAAAGGAAGAACGGTTAGCGCTAGTCGGCGTAACCGGACACCAGATTCACACGATAGGAAAGATAAAAGCCACTGTGGATCTCGGAGATAAAAAAATACGCCACACGATGTACGTGGTGAAAGACAATTTTCCCATTGAGTACGAAGGCATTTTAGGAAACGACTTCCTCTCGAAACACAAAGCGGATATCTCAAATTCAAAAAAGCGATTAAAAATCGGCTCAGCTTCCTTTAAGCTCCGACCTTTTCGCAAGGTAAAACTTCCGCCACATAGCGAAACAATCGTAGAAGCCGTCACAGATCACAATCGTGTCGGCATAGTGCGGAGCGGCGAACCCGCCCCAGGGGTCTTTATCGGGCATTGCCTAGTGCAGCCCGTCGAATTTAAGTGTCCGGTTAGCGTATTGAATGTGACGGACAAGCCCGTGGAGATACTCACTCCACATGTAACTTTAGAAGACCTGCCGCCGCCCGACACCGCAGACGTTCTCTCGTTACGCTCGAGCGACGAGCGCGAGACCATCGCCGAACGACAAAAGAAAGTACGCGAGCAAGTACAGCTCGATCATTTAAACGCAGAAGAGCGAGCAGCCGTAGAACAAATTTGCGATGATTACTTTGATGTGTTCTATATAGACGGCGACCATTTAAGCGCGACTACCGCAATAGAGCACGAGATAAATATCCGGCCGGGTAGCGCGCCCGTAAATGTGAAACCATATCGGTTACCCGAGAAGCATAAGGCCGAAGTGAAGAAGCAAATAGAAAAGATGCTCGAAGACGGCATAATCAGTCCGAGCACAAGTCATTGGAACGCACCGATTATAGTCGTCCTTAAGAAACCAGACGCATCCGGAAAAGTGCAGTTTCGCGTGGTTATTGATTTTCGGAAAGTGAATGATCTCACCATGGGAGATTCCTTCCCCATGCCGAATATAACCGACATTTTAGACCAATTAGGTAACGCGAAATATTTTACCGTTTTAGATCTGGCCTCGGGGTATCACCAAATCCCCATGCATAAAGACCATAAAGGCAAAACTGCCTTCTCCACTCCGGATGGGCACTTTGAATTTAATCGCATGCCCTTTGGTCTGAAAAACGCACCGGCAGCATTTCAGCGGCTAATGTACGCGGTGCTGGCCGGCCTGCTAGGGCTAAGATGTTTTGTGTATATCGACGACATCGTCATATACGGGGCGACGCTAACGGAACATATCAGAAGAATAATAGCCGTGCTAATCAGACTCCGAAAATACAATCTAAAGTTGAAACCGAGTAAATGCGCGTTCCTACGGAAGGAAGTCGTGTACCTGGGTCACGTGATTTCGGAAAAAGGAATCTCGCCGGACCCGTCGAAATTAATAGCCGTCAAGGAGTTTCCGACTCCTAAAAAACTGAAAGACATTCAGTCGTTCATAGGCCTAGCCGGGTACTACCGAAAATTCATCGAAAATTTTTCGAAACTAGCCAAGCCACTGACCAAGCTCACTAGAAAAGGAGAAAAATTTACTTGGTCAATAGAGCAGCAAAACGCGTTTGAATTATTAAAGGAAAAATTAACAACCGCGCCGGTGTTAAATTATCCCGACTTTAGTAAAGAATTTATAGTGACGACAGACGCGTCAGATTTCGCAATAGGAGCTATCCTCTCACAGGGAGTAGTCGGCCAAGACCGACCGATAGCGTACGCCAGCCGCGTTTTATGCAAAGCGGAACAGAATTATAACACGACGGAAAAAGAACTGCTAGCCATCGTGTGGGCAGTCAAGCATTTTCGACCCTATCTTTATGGCGTCAGATTTAAGATAATAACCGATCACAAACCATTGATCTGGTTATTTAACGTTACCGATCCTGGTTCAAGGCTAATTAGATGGAGGCTTAAATTAGAGGAGTATGATTATGAAATCATACACAAGGCAGGGAAAAGCAACCTAAACGCCGACGCATTAAGCCGTAACCCGATAACAGAGGCGTCAGCTGTGCATACGATGCAGCAAGAAGAAGAAGATGCGCCCCGAGAATACTCGGAGGAGGAAAAGAAACAGATACTATACGAGTATCACGACTCGCCTATCGGAGGGCACCAAGGAGTAACACGCACTTTAGACCGAATCCGATTGCAACACGATTGGAAAGGTATAGCAAAGGATGTCGAGACTTACATCGGCAGATGCGAATACTGCCAAAAAAATAAATTAAGCAGAAAAACGAAGATGCCAATGGTCATCACGGACACGCCGGAACGACCATTTGAAAAATGCGCTCTCGACATCGTCGGTCCGTTAACAATTACAAATCAAGGAAACAAATACATTCTGACGTTTCAGGATAATTTAACAAAATTCAGCAAGGCGATACCGATCGAAAATCAAGAAGCCAGAACTATCGCCAAAGAATTCGTAACAAAAATCGTGCTGGAACACGGAATTCCGGAGAAAATTCTCACGGATCAAGGCACGAACTTTACAAGCGAGATGTTCAAGAACACGTGCAAATTGTTAAAAATTGAAAAGATTCAAACAACGGCGTATCACCCTGAGAGTAATGGCGCACTAGAGAGATCGCATCGCACTCTCGCCGAATACCTGAGACATTATATTAATGACGACCAAACTGACTGGGACGAATGGCTCCCTTACGCGATGTTTACATATAATACGACGCCACACTCTACTACCGGGTTCACACCTTTTGAATTGGTCTACGGGCACCGACCTGACCTACCGACGGCCCTAACAAAACCGCCGAAATTAACATATTCATACGAGGATTACGCAAAAGAACTACGAGAGCGAATCCGCGCAGCGAATCAAATCGCAAGAGAAAATACGAAGGACGAAAAAGCGAAATCGAAACTACAGTTTGATAAAAAAAGCAAGAAGGCAACCTTCAAAGTAGGCGATAAAGTACTACTTTATGACGAAACGATACGACGAGGCCGCTCAAAGAAGCTCGACTCGCAATGGGTAGGACCATATGTAATTTTGGAAAAGCACAACGACGTAAATTACACGATTAAAATTAAACGAAAGACGCTACGTGTTCACGCGAACCGATTGAAAGCGTTAGTCGAGGAATAAGAAGCACACGGGCAAAGCAGAAGCAAAATAAGCAAAAAAAAAAAAAAAAAAAAAAAAAAAAGAGAGAAAATTAACAAGTACTCACCTAGTAGTCAAAATCCGCCGAAAACCGCGGGCGACCTCCCGCGCTCCGGTGGCCACATTCACAAACACCCGCAGGGGTGGCACTTCCGCCCGAATCGCCCCTTCATAGAAAGGAGGCGGCGAACCCGGTATCTCCGACTCAGTAGTCTGGGCACGGGGAGCCTGAGCCACCCGCATGTCCTGCCGAATCGCATCCTCATAGAGCGGAGGAGGCGATTCTGGCGACTCCGGTTCCCTCGCAGGGGCGCCGGGAGCCCGAGGAGCTCGACCTACTTGTAACCAATACGTGCGTAGGCACGCATCACAAGTAGAAGGTGCGAAATACCTGTCGCACCTAAAGCACCTCATTTTTTTATATATATACACTCCACAGGTTAAACGTTAAGTACCACTCAAAAGGCAGCAGTGGACTAACGCGAAACGCGCTACTTAAAAGAAACGACTCTCGCTGACAGATTAAGTCAGCATAAAGTAAAAGATAAATAGAATATCTCCAAGAACTTATTCATATTACAGGCTAACTATCATCCTACATCTCGCAAATGAAACAAAATCAGAGCAACTACCGTACGAGATGACAACGTTCACTGCCGAGCCTGGCATATATTACGAGAAAATCGGACAGCTACAGCAAACAAAGGCAACATGGAAAATGGCAATACGCATAGACGTAACTGCATTAAATATAAGACATCAACAACTCCAAGAAAACCTAGCACGCATCGAAGAAATCTGCAACCATGCCATTAAAAGCATAAAAAATACGTGCCAAATCACCCTCCAAACGATTAGACGAGAAAATAGTAAAATGACACGCAACCTAGGGCAACTACAAACCATTTACCGATCACCCCTGAGTAAACGAGGCCTGATCGATGCTGTAGGACAAATAAGTAAAACATTATTTGGCACCATGGATGCTGAAGACGCGAAAATCATAAATGAGCAAATACAGTTACTAAATAACCAACAACAAACATTGCAACACGCGACGAAAAATCAATTGAAAATCATTAATGCTACAATAGGTCATATTGAGAAACTAGAAAAAACACTATCATATAACGAAAATCTGATGGCTAACGTTACAAGAAAACTAGAAGAACAACTTATGTACCGAGAGGGAATAGACGAACAACTATTAATATTAAACGCTATTTTGAATGATCTCACGACAGACATAACGACATTACAGACTATCTGACTCACGCAAACCACAATATTTTATTAACGCGCGTGCTCCCGATCGAAAAAATAATCGTAGAACTAAGAGAAGCAACCGCACACATAGACAGAGGATTAAACTTTCCATTCAAAATACAAGCAGAAAACTGGAATTCTATCCAAAGTATCTAAATGTAAACGCGTATTACGATAACTCGAACATATATACTATTCTCGTATTCCCATTGATAGCGTACCCAACATACGAAATTATAAAATCACTCCTGTACCGATACACAATGACCATAATGTTTTCACACTCCTAGAACCCTCTCATACCCTACTAGGAATAAATCGAGAAAATCACAATTATATAATTTTAAAAGAAAGCGATTTAAATGAATGTACGCGAGACAATACCAAATTCACTTGCGCTCAAAATCTCCCCGTCTATTTTATAACTGCGAATGCGCCGACTGAAATACAACTCTTCATAAAAACGTCGAGATATATAGAAAACCGAAAACAGCGCCACATAATCTCCAAATGTAACACTCTGGATTGCAGTATCAGAACTCAGACATGGTTATTTCCACTCCAAAAACAACCGACATAATAATTCAATGCAAAGAATTGCCAGAAATAAAGTAAAAATAGAGAAAACCGGAAAATCACATTACGCGGACAGTTGTAGATTAACTACACCAGATATATATCTAGAGACCAAAAATCGAGTGTACAATAAAAATGTAAAAATATATTTACCAGAATTTAACGTAACAGACACAATAGGAAAAAGTATAACAATAAACAATAAAATAGAATCCGATAAGGAAATAAATTGGAACCAATAATCAAGGATCGACAGAATTAATAAAATTAAGCTTGAATATAGAAGAAATCAAAAAGGAAATGGAAAATAACCAACGAACATTTTTACGAATAAAATATTTATATCCGTAGGCTCACAATCACAATTGTAATAGTAATAAGTATCATAGCTGTAATCATCTATGTAATCAAAAAAAGAAGGGACCACTAAAAAAATTTATAATACCAAAACAATCATGTAAAATAGTATAAGAAACCTAGATTGTAACCTCTCAGAAAAAAAAAACGCACATAAATAAACGAAAAACTACGTTTTTCTTTTTCCGCGGGGGGAGGGATGTTGTGAGCGCACAAG
>JASTWL010000823.1:0-76241 GCA_035220575.1 Temnothorax rugatulus | reverse complement strand
CTGCCGTTAGACGCGTGAAATTCTTATAAGAAAATTTCATGTATCCGTCAATAGTAAGGTTTCTTGAAAGTTTTTCCGTCCATATCGATCGACCACATGTAGCGTTCGTGCGAGATGTACAATTGACCGTTCATTATCAATACGGTATCCATGTTTCGCAAGGTGCACAGATCCGTCTCGACGTCTTTCGTAGTAGTCGTCGTCGTTGTTGTCGTTGTGGTAGTCGCCGTGTCGTGGTCGTTAGTTTTGGAAATTTAGCGTTTTCTTTAGCGCCGTAAAGGTGTTGAATGGAAAGAACGTCCTCTAGACTGAGTTCAACGGGAATGTATTTTCAGGCACGGTCGCGTACATCACTGAATTTTCGCGAGGGCTGTGTGGCAAGCCTAAAGAGTGACCGATCTCGTGCGTTAGCGTGTAAAGTAAGTTGTACATTCCCGGAGGATGCTTATTCAGCTGTGTGTGCCATGGCTCCGCCCCGAGGGGTTCACAACTATTGAAATCCGGTGTACAGGCCACCATGAAATCCGGCTGAAATCCGACTGAAATCCACGAAATCCTTGAAATCGTGCTGAAATCCTTGAAATTCGACTGAAATCTTTGACATTTGGTTGAAATCTCCTGAAATCCGACTAAAATCCTCTGAAATTCGATTGAAATCATTGAAATCCGACTGAAATCCGAGTAAAGTTCTATGAAATCCTTCACAAATTTTTTTCGTTATCCTGCGAAATCTTTTTGGACTCGGTGGGTAAAACGTTTGTTTTACGCGCCCTGCAAGACGCTGCAAGACTTTTGTGCCGCCAACGCGCTTTGCTGACACAGAAGCGAACGTTCACTACGTTCAGCGCGAGCGGCACCCGGCTTTCAGCAGCGTAGCAAGCGTGGGGCGTTGTGAGCAGTTGTGAGTTGTGTAAGCCAAAGCGTTTGGTAGTTTGACTTGAGATCGTTCGTGGTGAGTATTTTTAGAACAATGGACGCAGTGATACAGAATACTACTATCATATCAAAAGTTTTGCTATTTTAACATATTTATATTTGTCCTTGTATTTTAGGTTTCTCAGTACGTCTATTCTCTGAGTTGGACTGAGGCGAGACAGTCGGTCACAAAAAGACGCCCAAAGATCTGATTTGAACGGATTTGGATACTGAAGTTCGCTGTATTTTGTACCTCCGATTGAAATCAATGTGACGAGAGAGATTGCGCTGTTAACCGTAAAAAAAGTATAATCAATCAAGTCAGCACTTGATTAACAAAGAGGTTAGTTACACTTTGTTTTCCATATTTCGTTAAGTTATATACTACCGCACTACAGGTTGACTGTTTTGTCCTATTTTAATTAGATATTAGTTATAATTTGCTTATTATTTGCCCAGATAATTAAAACATGTTCAATTAATATTCACATTGGCTATAAAAAAACAAATCTTTGGTTTTATTTACATCGTTATTCCAATTATACAATAGAAAACTGCTCCGAAAATGCCATCAGAGTTGTTCAGACTCTATTAAAGACTCTACCCTCCAAACGTAAGAAGATAGAAAAAATTGTGTTTGTATTTTATTTTGTTTTCTTTTTCTTATTTACAGCTTTTTACAATAAACAAAAAGCACAAGATGGCTGAGAATAACTGTAGAGAAGAGCTTGGAACAACACAGGGTTCAGGATGAAAGTGAAAACCAGCAAGAGAAGCTGATCGAGCAAAGAAACGATCAGGGGGAAGTAGAAGAGGTGGAGAAGACTAGCAAGGACTTTTGGGAAGTCATAGAAGAGGAAACAGGTGTAATATTACCTATGTACTTGAAGAATCTATTAAATATGACAGGGTTTAACAATGATCATTCTATGAAAGGCTTTGAAGCTTCTGAACATTTGCCAGAACTTGAAACTTTTGCACGCAATGTTGTGTCAGAATATGCCATTCAGTTTGTCCTCCTGAAAGTAAAGAAAGCTACCTTGGTATGTTTTCTAAATGCCCAAATTGTTTACAATAGCAAGTGGCCATAAAATTATGCTTCAGCAAGTAAGTGATTTCTGCAAGAAAAGAATCAATCAGCAGGAAATCTTATTAAGAAGTAAGAATAAAGGATCCAAATCACAATCATCACGTCAATTGTCTGTTGTGCCTGCATTCCCTGCAACCACAGCCCATCAATGTGAAAGAGACAAGTTAGCAGCTTCCATTTTGTCATCAATCCATCGATTAAAGAATCTTGTTGAGAGTGATCAGTCTGTTTTAGAGAAACCAGTTTTCACCATTGCACATAAGAATGAAAGGCCTTCCAGTGCTTCAATTAATTGTCCTGTATGTAGTGTTGGAAACTGTGCAACTAAAAATGTGCAACATTCAAATGTAACTGTATATTTTAATCAGGGACGGTGGCTCTTGTCTAATTATCGTCGGCATTGCTCACGCTTTCATTCGATCGAAAATGTTAAAACTGCTCCACAGATTACCATCAAGAGTATGCTTGAAAGAGGCCCAGTTGCAGGCACTTCAAATGCAGAAATGTCTCACAGCCTAGTTTCAAATTCAGGGTCTTCATCTACAGTTCCTCAAGATGGTGAATTTGATGATGATGATGTTGTGAATCCCAAAAGAAGAAGGCAACATAATTATAATCTCCTTTCTGACGATGAAAATGAAAATTTTGTTTCTCGGGGGCATCCAAGGAGCAGGACACCTCCGTGCAAAGTCAGTGAAGTCATCTCAGCTCCAACCTTGTTCAAATAAGTGGAAATTAGAACAGTATTCCCGTGCTGCCAGAAATAAGCGGTCTCTAGAGAGGGTATCGCAGAATTATCCTTGCATCACATCATTTTTTTCCCTGCTTAAATAACCACGAGAAGCTGTTGACAGAAAATTCAGAACTTCGGAAAACTTTATTGAATTTATCAGAACAGTTGGTAGAGCAAAAGCAAATAGACCACCTATCTAGCATACCATCAAAAATTCTTAGTGCTCTCGTTAGAACAGCAGCGGAAAATGCAAGAAGAAGTGTCCATGGGTTTAGGTACAAAGAAGAAATTGTTCCCAAGTTTGCTAGTCTTTATTCCTTGTAGCGGTAGATGGCTGTATGAAGTTTTGCAGAAAAACTCGGACTTCCTTCAATTTCAACTTTGAGCAAGGTCCGAATGCTGCACCTCAGCCTGTTATAGAAGGGGAATTTCGTTTCAAAGAACTAAAAGGCATCTTGAAGATGGCGGTTACCCACCGGCAGTAATGATCAGCGAAGATGGAACTCGAATTCTAAGCAGGATTAGGTATGATGTGTCATCCAACACGATTGTTGGTTTTGTTCCTCCCACCTCTTTACAGGACTTCCAATTACGTTCCACTACAAGCTACATCCAGCAATGTTATTCAAGATTATTTTATTCATGTTCCAAATCGAACTACGCTTATGTTATCATGGCCCAACCTCTCTTTTCAACAGCTCCTGCATTTTGTTTGTGTGTATTGGAACAAACAACAGATTTGATTCAGATGTGGTTTTGAAACGGTGAAGTGGATGAAGGAAGAGGCCTCTGTTCATGGATTGACATTCTTGATTCTCCTCAGACGCTGATACACGACTGTTGAGTGCAATGAGGTCAAATGTCTTCCCAATGACTGTTGACAATCCGCTTGAGTGGTATGATTGGTTTGTTCAAGATATTGACCAGAAGACGTCCTATAATTCAAGACACCGTGCACATTATAAACCAAGCTGAAAACAAGATTTCTAAAACCTTCAATAGTTTTGCCTATGGTAGCCATGTTGTTTCTCCAACGCATTGAGATACTCTGCAGGAGGAATCCAAGCTAGAGCACGGTTTGGTTGAGTCTTATTTGAAAGCTGATGACAAGATGAATTTCAATGCTGCAGAGAAAATTATGTCAGTAAGGGTGTCACATCTATTATCCAATATACCTGGCGCTGCAGCTACGAAGATGATACCTAGAAGTTATGAGAAACATTTCTGATGCATATCTCCTAAAAAACCTTACCCTTCTGAACTATAAGTGCCATTTGAAAAGTGTATTTTTCTCCGCATCTGGAACGATGGCTTCAAGAAAATGGTTAGCAGGCACAAGTAAAAATTTCTTGACTACGTATACCTATCTATGTATAGAACTTAATGCCATGCACTTGTAGCTGTAATCCGAAGACTGCGAAAAGAAGGGAAACCAGAGCTTTTCCTACCATGGATCTTCAGTTCCCACCATTGAAGGATTCTTCCGTCTATGAGGTCTTTTACAACTGTTTTTAGCACAGTTGTTACTTTGATATGCTTGATATCTTGTACAAAATCAGGAAACCAACTTAAGTTACACCTTATGCAAGAGCTGTCCCTCGTGATGTTGTTTTTCCAAAAACAAACCAAATCCCTCACTTTGCCAATATGTGAACTCCCTTGTGATAAAGATATAATTAGTCAATTCAGGAGGCCAGAGCATTTGCTATTTCTTGAAACTAGAACCTTCTAGGCATGAAACCAAAAATAAGTCAAAAAAGTTCCTCCTCCTGTGCCTCTTCATCTCTACCATTTAAAAACCTAAAGTCACTCAGGACGAGCCTATTTTGATCTTACTGTGCCAGCAAGTGAGAAGCAGACACTGAGAAGACATATTGCTGGCAGATATTTCTGCTAAACAAGAAGCACAGTTGAATCTTCAAAAGTCCATTGTAATTATGTCGACAATACTGAAAAGAGATTGTTCTTCGCAAAACAACGCTTTGTTGGCTCCTAAGTAATGGTCACTCTAGGCTTAGTTCTGATCGTGTCCACATGGTGAAGCAAAAAGAGGACAATTTTAATCCTGAAGGCCATGTGGAAACAATCAATAACGTATGTCACTGTGAGAATGTTCATCTGGGTGATTGGTGTGCCTTTAACGATCCCGACAATAATTGTGAACTTTTAATTGGACGGGTCTTAAGTTTTTCTTACTTAACAGGAACAGGGAAAGCTACAAACTACTCAGCTACCTTTGCACCAACAAAGGATCCTTTAAATAATGCTAAGGGTATAGGATGTTTGTGTACATGGTTTAAAATATCTGTAAGTGGTGTTCTTATTCCGTCCAGAAAACAACATTCCTTCTTTAATTTGTCAAATTATATTTGTTCTTTGCCTCGCTCTTGCTCTGTAGACGGTAGTTTGAGGCTTAATGGTGATATTATGAGTAAGATCGATGAGCTTTTAGTAGCTGCCTCTATTCTTAGTTATTGATTCCTAGTCTACTCTTGTCACCAATTCAAAATATTTATCAGAGATAATTAGTAAGTAAGTTTTTACTTAGTTGTTCTGCTGCATTTGTTTGACGTTAGTTAATTGCAGTGTGATTTTGTCTTTATAGTAAATTGACATTTATTACCATGAAGTAACTAGTTTACCATGTGTTACATATCAAAGATGTTCAGTATTTAAATTTTAAGTTTTTATTTGATTTTAACTACTTGTGATATATTTTGTTCAGATGTTTAAAGACTGAAAGTATCTCTATGTTTGATTTTGCTGTTCTGCTGCTTTTATTAAACATAAGTTTAATTGCAGCGTGTTTCAGAAGTCTATGTAAATTACACTTGTTACAATATGTAGCCATTCACTAATGTATAAGTTACGTATCAAAGATGTTTAGTATTTAAGTTTTTCAGTAGATGTTTAAAGATTGCAAGTTTCTATTTGATTTTAACTACTTATACTATATTTTATTCAGATGATGTTTAAAGACTGAAAATGTATCTATGTTTAGTTTTGTTGTTCTGCTGTTTAGTTTGACATAAGTTTAATTGCAGCGTGTTTCAGAAGTCTATGTAGTAAATTAATAATTGTTACTACTTGTAGTCAGTTTCCTAATGTGTATAAGTTACTTCAGAAATAAAAATTAAATTTTCAAAGCTTGTTTAAAAGTTACCTTTATTGCCCTACTTTTCTTTTGCATTACAAGTAATAACTAGAGCTGTTTATTGAGTATCTTAAGTTATCTGTTGTAGTTTTTCTACTACGAAAAATAGAAAAAACACTGCAGCAGATAACTCAAGAAACTCAGTAAACAGCCCCAGCCGTTACTTTAGACTAATGTCTAAAATCCCTAAAATTCTAGAATGAAAAATGTTGCGCCAGAAGATTTTCAAAGTCTCAAACTAGTATGGTGAGAATAGCAGCGTTAACAATTTCATCAATAGTGATAAGATACACA
The DNA here is from genome assembly GCA_035220575.1 of Temnothorax rugatulus. NCBI lineage: Eukaryota > Metazoa > Arthropoda > Insecta > Hymenoptera > Formicidae > Temnothorax > Temnothorax rugatulus. The sequence goes on along the minus strand of JASTWL010000823.1, from coordinate 70,055 downwards.
TGCTTATATTGTTAAAAAAATATTTATTTACTTCTAAATAATTCTACATTCAGTTCTAATAAGATCACTTGATTTCCTTGTACACTGAATCAATAGGAAAGCATGGAATCAAGAAATTGGACAGCAAGTTGTGCAATGCAGTCTGGCCCTCGGTCTGGCCTTCTACAACTCGCGCGGCTACAGATTTTGAAAGGCGCAGAAATTCGAATCTAATAGCGAATTCGGTCGCTTGCACTAGTGCACACTGAGTGCGCATAAGGCTTGTTTATAATCTATTCTTATATTTAAAGTCGCTTAAATACACATTTAAAAACTTTTTAGCCAATAAACAATCTGTAATATCTATATGGATGCTGTACAAATCATTTTATAGACTAAGAAGTATTTAAGATGATCTGTAAATATAACAATTGATTAAGAACAAGCCTTAGTACGCATTCAGTGTGCACTAGTGCAAGCGCCCGAATTCGCTATAACCCAGTCAGGAACAGCAGATTAGGTTTGAATTTTCATACATCAAGAAAAGAAAAGGGTTTTCAAAAAAAAAAAAAAAAAAAAAAAAAAAAAAAAAAGAAGAAGAAACACGCAAATACAATTAAACGCATCAAAAAGGCTGATTTATCTCAAATAAGGATAAACTTAATGTAAAACTTTTGAAATCCTCTGAAATTCTCTTAAATTCTACTGAAATCTACTTGAATTCTTTGAAATCCACTTGAATTCTTCTGAAATCCACTTGAATTTTCTGAAATCCACTTGAAATCCGATGAACTCCTTGAAATCCGTTGAAATCCGCTGAAATTCGATGAAACCCGCTGAAATCCTTTCCCTCTGAAATCCGGTGTACAAATTTTTTTTAGTTGTGAACCCCTCGCTTCGCCCTGTCCACGTGCACCTCCGAGACGTATGTAGGGTCTCCGGTGGGAAGAACGCGTGAGCGAGATCCCCAGTGAATGCCGTCGAATGATGCAGTACACATTTCGTTTCCTCGGGAGTTTATCATCTATGTGACGTCCCTCGCGACACGATATCAGAATGTCAGGATTCAGCAAACTGCGCTCGAACGTCAACGACGAATTCGCCGCCCACAGATTGAACGCAGCTCGGGCCGTATTTAAGATCCTGTCGTTGGCCAGATGAAAGTTCCATCTGAGATGTTTCTTCGGCCATTGGCTGAAAGCGGGGCGAACGTGCGCTCCAAAATGTCCGCGACGCCGCATCGCGGTTTACGCATTTGATTCAGCGTCTCTTCGTTTAAATTCGCCGTCGCCGTGTAGTTGATAGAATTCTTGAAAAAGCGAGATGGCTCGATGGAACTCCTGCGTAGTGTTGTCCGATGATGAAAATCGCTGTACACCGTTGTCATCCAGATATCCATATTTTTGCAGATAACGGATCACAGTCTCATCTTGATCCAAATTACAATTTACCGCAACGACGGTAATAATTACGCACGCAATTACGCGCGCGAACGACATTGCCGAGAGGAAAAGTTATGTTTCCCCTCGTCGCTCCAGAAGCGATAAGCGTCACCGCCCGACCGAAGCGCGATTGACCGACGTATCGAGCTGTGCGTTCCTTTTTTTTTATTTCCCGCGATTGTCATCGATCGTGATGCGGGGTGGGAGGTGTTATTGTTATAGCGTTTGTTTTTTTTTTCTTTTGCAGAACTGGTGCGCACTCAGCACATTAAAGCCGTCGTACATACACGCAAATCAACGTAAAATGTATGTTTTATATAAACGGGTTAAGTCACGAAATCCTCGATATTCTTGATTGCACTATTTGGTAAAAAATATGTATTGAGTATTTTATCAATCGAAAAATATTTTGCATTTTTTATCACTTTAGATATTGGAGATTAAATCAGTAAACAACGGCTTTAAACGTGATGATTTCGCTTTGGCGGAAGTCGTCTAAACGCTAGTCTAGACGCTAGCGGTCGCGATTTCTGTAGGCGACGACGACGAGCGTCAACGTCAACGTGAATGGACAAAAAATACATATTGTCAGTCTGACGTTTGTCCGTAAATGCGGAAATAGACGCGGGTGAGGGGTTAATTATATACTATAACTAGATATGAACAATAGATCGTATGCTCTCATCGGTGAATTTATACCGAGAATATTATCATAAAATGAATAACTTGTGGCAACGACTACGAGCAGTACAAGCGTCAACGTTAATCAGCGCAAATTTGAGTGGAAATAGATGTATCGCGACGCGATTTAAAAGTTAATTATCCTACTATTAACTAGATATGAATAATAGATCATGTGCACTCATCGCTGATTGCAAAATTAATTTTGACATTTTTTACCATAAGAATGATTTCTATTTTCCTGAGTATATAATGGCTCCAATTTTTTTCAACCTACCATTAAAGTTTTTGCGATGGCAGACGAAAGATTTAATCCAAAAAATTTAATAACAGCGTGTAATGCGTTAAAATCAAATACCGAGAATGCTTTAAATAAGGCCAAAAAAATAGCGGAAAGCGCTAGAGAATTGTGCGGCATAGTAGACACTATTAAACCGAACGCGCCAGACCGTCTTCATGTCGAATTACCGCACGGAGAAGATGGAAGAAATGTACGAACATATGTAAGTGAAATCATTTATTCTTTTTCCTTCCTTTTCGTTACTCACAATCGCGATGAAGCGATTAACGATTAATTTTTTTCCATCAGATACAATTGCGCAAACTTCGTGAAAGATTTACGCGAAGTGTACCTGGATGACACTTTAAAGGAACTAAATGCACGTAAAAAAGAGGCACTTGCTATTACCCAAAAATTAAGAGAAATGCAGCAACAGCAGCAGAAGTATTCGATTGCCCAAATCAAAGAGAATGACGACGACGACGATGACGCGACACCTTTGTTGTCGCGATCGCCGTCGCTCCGGAAGTGAATATAATTTACGATCAGATGTAAGTGAAAGCATTTATTTCTTTTTTTCCTTCCTTTTCGTTACAGCGATGAAACGATTATGATTAATTTTTTTTCCATCAGACATAGCGACGTCGACGACGATGATGACGCGACACTTTTGTCGTCGCGGCCGCCGTCAATCCGGAAGTCACCGTCGCGACAACAACAACAACAACGATGAATTTATTCAAGACATCGCTTTAAAACATCGATTTTTTTTTCTATATGTAAGTAAAAGTGGGTAAAAGAATTAAAAAAACGGGAAATATATCTTATATGCACGCGTTTTCATATTTCTTTCCTGTCATGGCACGGTATTTCCTTATTTTTTTTGTTATTAATTTTCCCCTTATTTCATTAATATTAAAAAATTATTATTATTATTATATTAAACGTTACAAACGCGTTACAAAGTGTCGAGACGCGCGCGACGTTCCGTCTACCAATCGTGCAACTTGCACACATTTTCCATCGCACAATTCTTCACGTGGCGTCCGCAAAACGAAAGATCGTATCGCACCGAGGGTCCCCAGTCGGGCCGATGTCTTCGTATTCAACGTCCATCGACTCGATTTTAACGCTGAATTCACCGACGGCGTCGCCGAGAATCTCCTCCAGCCATCCTTTCTTTTCAACCCCCTTCACGTAAACGAGCTTGAGCATCTCGCAGTTGAGACCATCGCATACGGCGGGTCGGATAATTGTTCTCGCCCCAACGTAATTCACGTCTCCGTCGTTCCATTTGAAACCATGATGATTCGCAGTCAACCAGCAAGCCCGCGATTTTTCCGCTCTCGTTAGAAGATCCCACGCCAATAGTGCACGAAACACGTGGTGTATCAGTTCCTTTCCGTTTCTGAGCACGGCCACTTCTTTTACCGTGAACTGATCGCGGATAACGAATCCTTGCAGATCCACGAAAATCGGTACGTCGCGGTCGACGGACATCGTCTCTCTCTCTCTCTACGGACAGTCGCTACCCCCCTCTCTGTTTGAACTTGTCGCGATTTCGTAAGACATATATATATATATATATATATATATATATATATATATATATATATACGTTCTTCCTCTGTTTTCCTTTACACGATTTTACGGACTATGTTGGTCAGCGGATTGTACTCGATCACGCGATCGTGAATGATTAGACAGTAGGCCGTCGTATTGGAATCTATATTGCGTTTGCAATCGAACTCTATGCGAACGTCCACGGTGGCGCTTTTGACAGATTCGTTCTGACGAGAACAGTCGATCACCACGAACGGGCCCCATTTGTCGAATTCTTCCATTGTTAGAAGCGCGTCCTCGCGCTCGCGTCCGTAATACGACTTTTGAAATTTCACGTACATGTCGTACAGTATGGCCGTTCTACGTTTCTCAAAATCCAAGTTCATATCGTCGTAGGGATAAAAATCTGAATTTAAGTACAGTTTTACGTTGGTGAGATTACCGTTATCGAACTCTGAGGCGTGTTTCAATAAGTTGTTAGATTTCCCGGTTTGCAGCGCGAAAATGACGTATCGCGGTTTCTCAAGCTGCGTCGCTGCTTTCACGGCCCACGTATGCTTGTTCGTGGTCTGCAGCAACGGGTACTCGTACAGATCCCACGAACGGAAGCCCATACTTAGATATCGTCCGCTCTCCAATGTTCGTAAAAAGGACAATTTATTGACGTCGTTCAGCACCACGTGCGGCATTCGCCACTGCACTTTCAACAGAGTAATCCTAGGATTCTTGTAACGTTCCGGTTTCGTGATGATGCAATTGGCGTCATTTCGAGAACGTATCAGAATGAGTTCGTGTCGCGCGTTTATCACCACGCGTTTGTAATCCCCGATTGAAATCGCCGATTTTGAATCTCCAACGAGGTACCCCGTTATCCTCGATCAAAATCCATCCCGCATTTTGCAGCTTCTTGCTCTTCTCGGCGGACAGCGACACGAAGTTCTTGATCGAACTCGTTATTCCGACGTTTCTGTTCCTGTCGATCTCCACGCCGTTGAGTTCGTATCGAAGCTCGTCGAACATAAACCCCACGCAATTGTTGTCCATCGTCGTATCCGAATTCGTTTCCGGAACGTCGTCGGAGAGTACTCCCTCGATGTACAGAAAACTTTCGCTGGGTAGAGTGTACAGATTCTGCTGCTGTATCGGTATTCGTATTTCGTCGCTGTGTCCGAACGTGGTATTGGCATATGGATTGTAAGTGTGAGTCTCGATCTTGACGATGCGATCGTCGAAGATCGGCTCACCTCCGATACTCAGGATGTCGGCCATGATCGTTCCTCATGACGAATCCCAGAGATCGTAGAAAAGCGACATTCGCAGCGTTCAGTCCGTTTTTCTTCTTCTTCTCTCTCAGTCTACACGTTCCTTTCGTAGGAGCGTCGAACGATGATGTTCGCGGTGCAACGGCGGGTGTGTGTCTCGCGAACGACTCGTTCAAAATAAGCATCTTTTGCGCACGCACATATCCGTCCCCGATTTTTTTTAATCTTCTGCGCCGCGTTTTATCTTCGACGTGTAGTCGAACCGTTATCTCCTCCCCGCGGAAATCGATCAATCGTCCGATTTGATCCACGACGCGCAATGTTATATCGGTGATACTCCGCGCGATGGCCGGAAGGTAAATGATCTGCGTCGGAGTCTCCGACAGTTTACATCCCGGCGGAACGTTCGGCGCGAATTCGTGTATCGTGTGTGCCGGCTTGCCGTTGCTATAGGCTCCCGCGGTGACGTTACATTCGACGCGAATGATATTCACGCGCATAATATTTACCGGTTCGTCGGACGCGTTCCATTTATTCGGCTCGAGTACGCGACGTGTCGAGAAACCTAACAAAGAGCCAATGTTGTTCGGTTTGGTGAAGTCAATTCTATAGGCGCACTTGATCTCGCTTTTCATGGTGTTCTCGTTAGCGCGCAAAATTATCGAGCGTTCGCTTTTCTCGTGATCGTCATCGTTATCGTCCACGTATATGTAATCGTCTCTCTTTTTCTCGCGTAATTCGATGCTCTGATCGAACGTCTGATACGAACGACGGTTGTAAACGATATTCACGTCACTTCCGAGATATCGTTCTAGTTCCCTCGGGGGTCGAAGATTTCCAAAACTGTCAAAGTAGATGGCGTTGTTTCCCCTCTTCGCATAGGCGACCCAGTGCGTACCCGAGCCCTCCGCGTCGTCCAGATTCACGATTCCGTTCTCGTCGCGACGCACCTTCTTCGGCAACGCGTCGCGCATAAACACGCCCCTAAAGAAAGGTATGCGTGAAAGGCGTGCGGACCGATTCAATTGTTCGTTCGTCGTGACGTCGAACGGCGACAAATCGAGCGTCGTCGTCGTTAGTGTCTTTTTCGGCGAATTTTTTTTTACCCGTTCTCGTTCTTCTTCTTCTTCTTCACGCCGCTACCGCGTTTGTACGGCGCGAGATATAATCCGCGACCCTCCAACGCGCGATTGTGACGTTGCAGTTCCTCGAGCTGACGTTGAGCGGCCTTGCTGTCGTTCACCGCCTTGGCCACGCCAGCCGCTCCACCGATCAGGGATCCGAGCGCCCCTAATATCGGTAGAAAAGGTAGGAGGCCCCCGCGTTTCGCCACCGGGAGAATTTTCTTCCTCGTTACCGTTCTCCTCTTCTTCTTCTTTCTCATGCCCATGCCCAATTTCGTTTTTGCTTTCATAGCAGCCCATACGGCGGTCGCGGCGGCTCTCTCACCAAGAGTTGAGCCGCTCGCCGTAATACGCTCGCGCGCCTTTTCGGCTAGCGCTCGATCGGCGACGTGTCGATCAGCGAGATTGCCGCTTCGCGAGTAAGCGATATCATGCTCGCGACACGCCTCGTCCAACGGATTGATACCTCGATCACCGCGCGTTAATCGCTTGGCGAGACGAGTACCCGGCCCGCAAAATTGATAGCCGGGTATGTGTAGTTCAACGGGAAGCGCGTTTATCGCTCTATCGAGAAGGCCGTTGCCGACGCTTCGCGCCGCTGCGCGCGACATGCACCGCAATCCCTTATGAGCGATGGCGGGCCGTCTATGTGCGTTCTCTGCCACGGACGATTGTAATGTTCCAAACACGGACGACAGTCTCGTACGTCGGGATCCGTCCTCAGATGAACGGGCAATTTGTCCCACAGTCGATCGACGTAGTCGGAAAAGTTGCGCAGCAGAAGGATTTTCGGCACTAATTGCAGTTGTTCGGCGGACAGATCGAGAATATCGCGTTTGTCCGTCAGTAGGGGAAACATCGCGATCATTGAGGGCGTAAACCGATCGAACGTACGTATAAATAGGGCAAGTGTGCGCGCACGCGCGTAACAATGCGATTCGTGAGACAACCGTCGACGATAGGAGTGTCGAATCTCGATTGCAAGACGCAATTGACGTCGGGTTTAACGTCGAGAGAGACGCGTCGACACGGCTCTCTTTTACCGATTGCGATACGTTGCGTCATCTGCGGCCCTTCCAACTGCGGTAAGACTAACGTGTTGATAAGCCTACTGGAAAATCCGCACGGTCTGTGTTTCGAGAACGTATACGTGTACTCGAAATCTCTGGATCAGCCAAAGTATCGTTACCTCGAGACACTGCTTGAATCGATCGACGAGATCGGTTATCGCGCATTCTCCAACAATCGCGACGTCGTGCCGCCGAGCGAGGCGCTCCCCGATTCGATATTCGTGTTCGACGACGTAGCCTGTGACAAGCATGACGCAATCAGGGAGTACTTCGCTATGGGTCGACATTCGAATATCGATTGTTTCTGTCTCTGTCAAACGTACGCCAAGATACCGAAGCACCTGATACGCGACAACGCGAATCTGCTGATCCTGTTTAGACAAGACGGGACTAATCTGAGACACGTGTACGACGATCACGTGAGCCCCGATATGTCGTATGATGATTTCCGCGCGTTGTGTCGCGAATGTTGGCGGCGCAGGCACGGTTTCGTGGTGATAGACAAGGACAGCGCGCTACCAAACGGCATATACAGAAGGGGATTCAACGACTTCGCCGTACTGTAGAGCGATCAGTAGCTGTCGAACGTTCCGAGAGCAATGACCGACGCGAGAGACACCGCCGAACGAGAGAAGACCGCGCGACAGATCGCTAAAACGCGCGCGTCGATACGCAGAAAATACAGAACGTTGAAAACCGGCAGGGTGGAAGACGAGATCGCTCTCGAGAGACAATTCAAGCCAATCGTCGACCCATTGAAACAAATCGTCGAACATGTCGAGAAAGGCGAATCCAAGAACGACAATGCGGCGACAACGACGACGACGACATCAAAAAGAAACGCGAGTATAGCGAAGGTGACGACGACGACGACGACGACGACGAAGGAAAAATTGCGCTAAAGATGATATCGAGACCTAAGAAGAGAAAAAAACAAACGAGCGCCGAGTCCGAGATGCTCGCGATCCATTCCACGCCTCTGGAACCGCGAAAATTATCGCCATACGAACGAATGGAAGAGGAAGAAGTTTTCGAGACGCACCCGTCGCCGTTCCCCTCCCTCGAAACATCCGTGAGGGACGTTATACGAACGCCGCAGGGCCGCGAGGGACTGCATAGTCAATTGGGTCCGTTGGGACAAAGATACGTGAGTGCTCTTCTAAGCGGGGACCCGAAAAACGAAATCGATCACGTTTACGGTGTGTACATGGGATTTGACGGCACGATGCTTGGTGACAAACGGTTCGACGTGATCGTGGACGGGGTGAGATACGCGGGCACGCGCGGCTTGTATGAATTAATCTTCAAGAGGATTCCCGATGACGCAATTTACACCAAGGATGACGTGCAAAAATACAAAAGTATACTGTTGGCGACAAACGCTTACAGACGCGGTCACAGTGCCCTTAACCCCATCATGGGTAACAAAGGGCATAAATACAGGAACATCATCGCTCCGTTGATATCGCGTGAAAGAATCGGCAGTAATAGAAAGGGTGCTGGCGTAACCAGATTACCGCCGATCATGAAATTAAACGACAATGCAATAGATTACGTTTATTGGGACGATCCTAATGAATTGGTGGATCGTCTTCGATTGCTCGAGGCCTCTCGTCGAGCTGGCAACAACGCGCACAGTAACGAGATTCAGTCGATAATCGAGGAGCTTCGCGAGATCGGATTGATTATAAATTGAACCGTCGCGTCGACCGCGACGGTAGTGCTATTCTCGACGAGATCGGTGCAATGTCGGTGAACAATTTCGGAATGTCTCTGAGGAAACGCGGCGACGGCGGTGGATTCGTAACGGAAAGATCGCGATCCTCGATCGACTCCCTGCGAAACTACGTGCGAGACAGCGCGCTCTGTCTGAACGAGGATTCCTACGACGCGAGGGAACGGAAGCTGCGACGTCTAGCCGCGCCGGAGATCGACAGCGACGCGACGAACAAGAGTTACGTCGAACGCGCGCTTCGAGAATCGGAAAAGGAGATCGAGTCGTTTTACGAAAAAAACAAATAAGTCGTTGTCGACGGTGGAAAGCGAGGTGAACAGGATAAACGGCAACGTGAACGGACTCAGAACTGCGATACTCGACGCGCGGAAGGCCATCGGTGAGACGACGAACAAGACGAATTCGTTGAGAAACGACGTGGATAAGACGAACGGTGTCATGAGCGGACTGAGAATCGTGATGAACGAGTTTCTGGCTAAATTCAAGGAGATTGAAAAACAGATACAGGATTTAGAAAAATTCAAGTCCACGCAGACGGAGCAGATACTCGGCGCGCAAAAAGTCATCGAAGAAACGACGGGCAAGATGAATTTTTTGAGAAACGACGTAGATCAGATAAACGGTGTCATGAGCGGACTCAGAATCGCGATGAACGATTTTCTGACCCAATTCCGCGAGATTGAAAAGGTGATGGTGTCGAAGGAATCGCTCAAGAGAGAGATAGCGATATTGAAAGCGGACATTCGCGGTAACAGGGGGGAGCGTGCGCGTCAATAAGGAGGAGGAAGATAAGCCGTTTTTTTTTTTACACAATCGCGCATAATTACGCGCGCAGTCGAGAGAGGAAGACACGCGCGCAACGATGAGTGCCGAAAAGCGAAGACTCGTGGAGGAGCTGCACGCACCGGCGCGGAGAAACTTTCCGCGGCGTCGCGTCGTGGTGCGCGGTTACGACGATCTGTGGCAGGCCGACGTGGTGGAGATGCGTCCCTACGCGCGACAAAACAAGGGTTACTACTACATACTAACGGTTATCGACGTATTGAGCAAGTACGCGTGGGCGTTACCGCTCAAGAGTAAAAGTGGAAGCGAGGTAGCCGCGGCCCTGTCGAGGATATTTCGCGAGGACGCGCAATATCCGAGGAATCTGCAAACGGACAAGGGAAAAGAATTCTACAACGCTAACGTGAGAGAGATTATGAGAAAACGCGACATAAATCATTACTCGACGTACTCGGTGATGAAGGCGTCCGTGGTGGAGAGATTCAATCGCACCTTAAAGAACGACATGTGGAAACTCTTCACGCTCAACGGATCGTACGCGTGGGTCGACGCACTGCCGCGTCTGCTGTCGAATTACAACTACCGCAGACATCGAACGATCGGAATGCGACCGGCGGACGTGACGCCCGCTGTCGCCAAGAGACTCCTGTCCACGGTGTACAGTCGCGCAAAGATCGCCGCTCCAGGTAGATTCAGGATGAACGATCCAGTGCGCGTGAGCAAATTCAAGACGCTGTTCGAAAAGGGCTACACCCCAAACTGGACTACCGAGATTTTCCGTGTCGCTAAGATTCAACGGACCAATCCTGTGACGTATCTGCTGAAAGACTACCGCGGGGAACCGATAGCTGGAGGATTTTACGAGCACGAGTTGCTGAGAGTTTCCGACCCCGACGTTTATCTCGTGGAAAAAGTGTTGCGCAAGCGAGGCGACGACGTATACGTGAAGTGGTTGGGAATGAACAGTTCGCATAACTCATGGATAAAAAAAGACAGCTACGTTGTAGTTAACAAATATAAAGGAACATTAATATATTTTTTTTCTACATATAACATTCTTTTGTTCGCTTTAATGTTAAGAAAAAAAACCAGTTCCTCTTCACGACGGTAGCGTGTAATGCCCCCACGGTAGAGTCTTGTGCGAGTCGGAAATGACGTATCGCTTGTCATCGTACGGACTAAGAGCGAGCTTCCACTCGGACACGGTGTACACCTCGTGTAACGCCGAACGAATACACGACTGACGCCTAGACTGCTGCAAGGCGTCGTTCAGGCAATGCATGTAATCGTCGAACGTTATCGTTCTCGCAACCACGTTTCTCTTGACGCCCTTTATTTTCTTCGTGTCGCTCTTTCCCTCGACCCTCAAGGCATACATCTTCGCCCTCAGTCCAACGAATTCCGTCATAACGGCGCCGTCGTTCTCGTCCTTCATCAAACCGGGTATTTTGTTGTTGACGCGCGGCATGCGGTAAGCGTTGTTCTCGGGATAGCCGCTAGTGTCGAATCTCGCGATGTCGCGTTTCATATCCTCGTACGCGTCGTCGCACTCGAGAAAATATATGAGACTATCGGTGTCCGTGTACATTATCTTACACCTTTCGCGGTACAGCGGCACCATGTAGTCGTAATGAAAATCGTAGACGCGCGTCTTGGATATCTCGAGAATGAACATACTGACATAGATGGGCTTGTTAAACTTCACCTCGAGCCTGCGCAACTCGACGGCGATCAGATTCTCCGCGAAGACGCTTCGACTGTGAAAATTCGGTTTCGCGATCATCGCCTCCGCGCCGTATGTCCCATCCCAATGTGTCACGAGACGCACGTCGACGTGATTACGCACGTTTTCCATCGTTTTGCCGAATACGGCGTTGTTCATTAACTTATACATCTCTCTCTCAAAATCGTTGCCAGCGCGAGTTCTTAACCCCGTATTAAGCTCTATGAATCCGCGAAGCCACGGAGATTGCGCGAATCGCAGCGCGCGATGAATCTTAGTGACGCGCAATCCGTGTCGCACGCATTGCTGTAGATTAGTAGTGCAGCACGTAACGCGACTTATCGCACAGAGTGGCGAGGAGTTTATCGCATTGTTTTCCGGGAGGCTTATCGCGCGTCGGGCAGAACGGAAGGTCAGCGTGAGCGTCGTGGAGTTCAGGCGGGTACGCAAGGTCGACCTCCATGATGTAACCGACAGCGGAATCCATTGCCACGGACATTACGTCGAGACTCTCCGCGTCGTCGACCCATTGGAACTCCGCGTACGGCAACGATTCGCACATCGCCCAACCGTACAGATTGTTCACATCGAAGTACATGAGATACGTCGACGGTCGCGAAGGGTCGCACGATCGCATATATTTGTTGTTGGCTCCCGCGTACCTATTAGAACATTGACTCAGACCGCCGCGTATACCGCGCTCCACGTACATTACCATGTCGATATCGGTGAGCAATTCGAATCGCACCCCCGTGTATCTCAGCATCGCGTCCCACGTGTATCCCGGTAAAGTGTAGTAATGCGCAGGATCCAGTCCGTAAGTGTCGATACAGGTATCGCGAAAATTTTCGAAGACATCCGCCAGGAGAAGAACGTACGTTTTAAGATACAGATCGCTGTACTCGCCGAGATTTTCCACGTGAAAACAACGCCAGACGTTCCGCGCGTGCTCGTAATCGCTATCGGTCACGGTCTCGCCGGTCAACGAACTATAAAAGGCCTCGCGCGGCGGTAATTCCGTCACCAGCAGCTTATCGAAACCGTCAACGTACTCATACGGAAATACGCCTTTACGCGTAAGCAGGTCGAAATCGCTTTCGTTCAGTTCCGAAAATTCCGAACGCGTGATTCTCAGCTTGTTCCTATCGAGATACGACGCTAATTTATCTAGACTGGGAATTTATACGAATCCACGAATCGCAACTTCACGCAGTTTCCCCATTTATCGCCGCGCAACGTGCCAGTCGCATTCTTCGTGAACGATATGTACGTCTCTTTGGTGAGCGATAATAAATCGATGTTACCCTCGAAGCTATTAGCTATATCCTTGATAATAAAATGAGCGTCATATCCAGACAAATTGTGTAAAAAGACAGGAATAACGTACGAGTCTGTGTAATTTAGATTGCAGCGCGAATGCGCGGGAATGCACCTCTGTAACGTCCAGTCAAGTGACAGTGATCGCGCACGCGTCGATCATCCTCCGATTCGAACGGTCTCTCGCATATGTGACAGCTCGTCGCGCGCGAAAAATTTTCTCTCTCGTCCGGCGTGAGCTCCGCCATGATCACGTTCTTCGAAAGTGTCGTCTTCGCGCGATGTGCGATACCGTTGAGCTCGTTGACGAACCATGACACGCAGTCCTCGCCGCGACGAAATCTGTACGCGGGTGCGATCTCGTCGTACGCGCTGCACAGATAGTATCCCACGCTGAACGCTCTGTGATGCTGATAGGCGCATCTCTTGACGTTATCGTTGTCTATCTCCAACCCGTCCCTCTCTCTCTCCAACACGCATTCGAGATCGGCATACACCACGAAGGGAATTCGCTCCTTCCTACTGTGATTGCGAAAAAACAGCCACTTGTCGTCGTCGTTTGGGAGAACGATAGCGCAGTCGTTCATCTTTTCGCAATCGATGCTGTGAGCGAACAATTTCTCGCTCGAGTGAAAATAGTGTAGGCACCTGCGGAAAAAAAATGTATGATTTATTCTTTCATTCCACATACATCTGATTCACACGACTCTTTTTTTATATACCTACCGATCACATATGTACTTCATGTTCTTGCTCCTGTTCAACTGAAATCCCAGCAATCGCGGTAGATTCTTTATCCACACGAAATGACCCTCGTTCGAATTGTTTCGCGAATCTAACAGATACAACATATTGACGTGACTGTCCTTCTTATCGTCGTTCAACCGCAAAGGAACGATCTCTTCTTTGTTACGTTCCCTCCACCAAGTGGTGAAAACGTTGACAGACATGTTGTTGAGTCGTTCGAATCTTGAAATTTGCCTAAGAGTCATAGGAAACTCGATTCCGTCGAGATTGAATTTCGTTAAATAGTGTGGGTACGAACTACACCTCTGCGAGTTTCTTTGAACGGGATACAGAGCGGAGATTACCGCCCACGCGAAGCACGCGTTGTCCGTCGAACGCATGTTAATCACCGCTCTCTTTGCCTTAATCCATCGCGGTATTTCAAACCAACATCCGGCATGCATGGGATTGCACTTGTTCACGTTCACCGTCAGATTCAATATACGCGACAATGCCCAGCCACTGTCACGTTCCTGAAACTCATCCAGACCCGTCAGAATGACATCGATCACGTATCTGTCCTACCATTCTCGCAAATCGGACGTAGGAAGAAGCTGCCGATTTTTCGTAACGACGCTTTTGACATCGGTTTGAGCTCCCGCGACAAACTCGCCATTGAAAACCGTATTGACCTTCAGACATGGGTGTCTCTCGTTATTAACGCGCACTTGTTCGATCACCGTGTCCCTCGCATCCTCGAGAAATCTTTGAGGATCGACGTGATTAGAGTTCATCACCACACCAGTCAGTACGCGATTGTCGAAAGCCGTCTCGATTTCCGTCCATGCGAATTCTCTGCTCGATTCGGCATGACCGGCACCAACCTGCGCAAAACGTTGTCGCAGAACGTTTCTCGCTCCTTCCAATCGCGCCACTCGAGCGATGAGAGAATTTAACGTTCCTGTGTACAGCGGCCGACGTCTTTCTCGGCATCTCTCTCGCAGAGACGCGAGACGCTCGTCGCATCGTCGTTCCCACTCGCGATACGCGGACGACGAGTCGACGCCCCTCGCGAGCTCGACGAGATCGCGATCCTCGTTCTCCTCCTCCATATTTTTTGATTGTTCAAAGACGTTTCGACGCATAATTACACGTGTTCAACCACAAGGTCCACCCTTCGCCATCAAGAGGTATATTGAATTTAACTCTTCTACGAATCTCTCTGAATCTTTCGATTTCTTTAGGATCACCCATTGAAAACTTCCTGGGAATTCGAAGCATGTAACGTTTTGCTCTGGTTGTCTGAGCTACTACAGTCTTTATCCACATCTCCTCACGCGGAGACTGAAAACCGATCTCTCTTCTGAAACTATACGTAGCCAGATTCCATCGAGCGTTCTCCTTCAACGCAACCGCCTCGCATTCAGGGTTGTTATGTTTTAAAACATTTTGTTTTAAACATTTGTTTAAAACATGTTTTAAACATTAGATAATTTTAAACATATGTTTTTTTAAAACATGTTTTAAACAGTTTAAAACATGTTTTTTAAAGAAGTGTTTAATACAAATTTTGAATTTGAAATTAATAATATTAAGTTGATCTCTTGACAAAAAATTTATTTTTTATACACATACATATTTTATATATTTTCTTGCACTGTTAATATTGCTACACACAAATGTGTACATTATTGCCCATTTTTTAATTATTACATACACGTGTGTAATATAAATATATATATATATATATATATATATATATATATATATATATATATATATATATATATATATATATTGTGACGTTGCGGCTCGCCGCGGCGTGACGGCGCCCCGCCGCCGTCACAAAGCGCGGAATTTCGCGCCGCGGGACGACCCAGGGAGGCCACCGCGAGATCTCCAGAGGGCCATAAATATAATCGCGATAGCCATTCTAATCCTTTTGTTTTTTTTTTTTTTTTTGTAAAATACGCGGCGCCTCTACCGAGCCACAACGAGCTTCTACTGGAAAGTAGTCCTCGCCGCCACCGCCGAGTCGGGGAAGATTTCGGACACGACGATGTACGGCAGGAGCGGAAGCCACGGGGACCGCGGGTGGCGCCAACGAGGCAGGCAGGCACGGCGCATGCAGCAGCGGCAGGCGAGACGGCCGATAACAGGGCCCCAGGTACCGGGGTACACCTGACTGCAACCATCGGCCTCCACAACACCGGCTCGCGGGGTGGATGGCCACCGCCCCAGGGTCGAGCTGGAGGCGTACAAGGCACGACGAAACTTGTCGAATGCCGAAGACAACGGCGAATAATCTGCTGCGCCGCCGAGGAACCGTTGTGCGCCCTCGAGAAACCCGCTCGCGCCGACCCTGCGCTAGGGTCCTGCGAATTTGCGAGCTCGCGCCCCGATTGGTCCGCGCGCCCCGAGAGGGGCGACCGCATCGATCTCGTTATCGAGCGAATTTTCGGCGACACTCTCTGCTCGTCCTGCGGCGTACGCTAACCTCGCGATACTGTTCGACCCTCCGGGACCGACGATCTTGTAACAGCGAAGATTTTGGTAGACGTGACGAAGGCGAGGAGCCCGAGGAGGAGGATTTCGACCGGTGAGGTTGCCCGCCAGTAATACCGAAATGTAAGCCACGACGCCGCCCTCCGGTGCGCGCTCTCGCTCGGGAAATTGTGTGTAATACCGCGACACGTACGGGTCCTTGAGACCGAGTAGAAAATGGCGATCGACAGCGAGAGCGAAGGGCCTCGGGATGGTATCGTGAGCCACGACTTCGGGACTGCGAATGCGCCATTTCTCGCGACCTTCGCGTTCACGACCGTGCGCTACCCGATGCGGCGTAATTCGCCCGGTCGGCCCTTAGATTTCGCCCGCGACGTAAAGTACGCCGAAATATTGATTGCGTTGGTTGTCGCGCGCTAAGTGTGATTCGCATTTCGACACTTAAAGTCTTTCCGCGGTACCGATCGCGCTAGGACATTGCTTGCGTTGGTGTAACAACGTTCCGATACTGGTTGCGTTACCGTATCGCTCGCGCTATGAATTATCCGTAGATTATGGTTTATGTCGTTCGCGTTAGGGATCATTCGTGCCGTTCGCGTTAGGAATTATTTGGATGGTTCGCGTTAGGAATTATTTGTATTGTTCGCGTTAGGAATTATCCGTGTCGTTCGCGCTATAAAAATTCGTGTCGTTCGCGTTAGAATGACCTTCGCGCGATTAGCGTGGGTTATTAGACTCGCGTCAGATTATGTTAGAGCTGCTCGCGCTGGGACTCATTACCGCGCGCACCAGCCTATCTCTCGCGTCATTAGCGTGAGGATTAGTGATGTTACTCGCGTAGATTGTGCGGTATGCGTGCTGATCACGCAGTTATCGTTCGCGTTGCGTGAGAGAGGTATTTGCGCAGAAACCGAGTTCGTGCCGATCGAATCCTCGCGTTGAGAGGTTGATCGTATTCTACGTTTCGGTAAGAAATCGTTCGCGTGACCGACTAATTAGGTTAGACGCTGACTCGTGTTAAGATATTCGTTCGCGTGACCGACTAATTAGGTTAGACGCTGACTCGTGTTAAGATATTCTCGGCGTTTAGGCGCTCGTGCGTTTAGATATTAATTGCGTGGATGTTTTATTACTCGCGACAACCCCGTGTTTTGCGTTAGTTATCGTATTCTTTATCTGGTCGATTGGATCAGCGCCTCCTTGTTGCGCTCGATCAGGAGTTATTTACGTGAGATTTCGATACTTGGCGACAGAATTCCTACACGGTTTCGGGAGTTGCGTACACGCGCTCCGAGCGTGACGCACCCCATGTTGCGATGTTTACGCCCGTATTGTTCTCTTATGTCGTGCGTACTCCGATTATAAAATTGCTCCGATTCTCTCCTTCGCGACTAAGTTGTCTATCGTGGTTTCGTCCGCTAATTGCGCCTTTTCCCGCGTTCACTGTGCTTAAGGTAGATTCCTTTACGTTCACGCGTTCGCGATACTTTAATGTAGACTCATTTACGTCGGGCGTCCGCGCGATTCGCGTTTTGGTTACCTAAATGTGGACGCCCGCGTTATTAAGTATTTTGGCGATTTCGGTGGTCGAGGGAAGCCGAAAGAAGCACGTATTATTTCACTTCAATAAATGTTATTTTCTTTGTTTAACGATCTGAGTTCGTGATTTGCGTCTCCCCGCCGAATATTGCGCTGCCCTTCATCACCCCGCCCCGCCACTAGGTCGAGCTAGCCATTCCCTCACACCCCGCCTCATTCCGTCTTGCGTTTCGTTTTGATTTTCGCGATCTCGCGGACGCGAATTTACGCGTCTGGCGCCCAACATAAAAATCGTTTCGTGGAGTGCCGGAGGTGCGAGAGAATTACCGGAGAGGTCTATCATCCCGCTCTCCTTTATCCTTTTGATCCGGAGCACGCCCCGGACCGCTCCGGGAGTGAAAAAGTTGTGAAAAAAAAAAAAAAATATATATATATATATATATATCAAAACAAAATAGGAAGTGCTTTTCGATTTTGCCAAGGAATGTTGTATATCTGAGAGATTCGACCAGCAGCGAACGATAAAAGAAAACAGCCATATAATCTTCTCTTACCTTCGCGTTACTATTGTTATTGTATATATTAGCTTTGTAAAAGAATTAAAATAAAAATAAAAAGTATATTTTTATTTATTTAGCAATTTTTATAGTATCGTGATTTATTACTTATGTCTAATAACATTTTTTGTACAACTACATTCATAACTTTGCTTTAGAAAAGATTCGTGTAATACAAATATTTATTTCAATGCAAAAAGTTGTAACATTCCACACTGGTAAGCGCTCGTCATTGAAAACATTTTATTACACCGTCGTGTTAGCACCGTTTGAATACTTGCGATATATTTCAATAGCAACCCTTTTCTCTGTTTTGTTATTTGAAAGTACACGTCACAAATACAAATTGTTACTAATGCATGACTGAACGGCAATAGCGAGCGAGCACAACTCATTTAGATGCACCATAAATTTTTATTTTTTTCTATTATTATCAGGTGAAAAGTGTTACGCATGCCGTCCTGCTTTTATGTATTTGCAATGTAACTCATGCTTGCAATTTTGCTCATAATAGAAAATAAAACAAAAAACAATGGCAAAGTTACTTTTCTAATTGTTTCCAAATTATTCTTTATATTTATCCTACACGGAGAAAATTTTATATTAAATATTACTATGGTGTCGCACTAGCTGCGGACCATCGAGGAATAATACTATGTTTTAGGTAAAAATTACGTTATTAATTGTTTTTAAAATAATGATTATTGTTCAGGATTTTCCTCGCGTTCGATCTCCGCGATCGATACCGCTGCCGCCATCCCTGAGCCGCCCCCTGAACGAGGCGACTTCGCGCCGCTCCCCCGCGTCACCCCTGACCGCGCAGTCTCTCGCGTCGCGTTATCGATCCGGACATGCGAGGATCCCGTGATCCTGCGAAACGCGCCTATTGGCCGTTTCAATTGTCGCGTCACGGAATGCTCCGGAAACGGGCCCGCGAGAGCTCCGGCTCCTACAGTAGCGAATTATCGGGCGGTTCAAGCGGAACATCCAGCCGACTTGCACCCGTCTCGCGCATTTTCCTACTCCGATTCACGCGGTTGAACCACGCCGTCGTGCATTCGTCAAGTCCACGAGTATCGGTTCACGCGGATTTACGCCCCGTTGTGCATCCAGCTCGTAATTGTCGTGCCATCAAGGCACATGCGAGAAGTGTCTCACGGACATTCTCCATCGCGCCCATTGCGCTCGCGCCCGCGCTCACAGTGCGGCGACGAACATTACGCCTCCGTGCGTCTGCGGTTCACCCTCGCTGCACGCGAGTGGTGAACATTCACAAACTCTAAGTGCGCGTCTCGGCAGTGATTACGAGCGTCTCAAGCACGTTCTGTGTGCTCCAGTCGCGCCCGCGGATCATACGTGCATCACATGCACGCCGCGACCACCTCAGCCGAACCTCTGTGAAGCCTCCTCGGCAAAGACATTTTGTACAATAAATCATACTTTGTGGTAAAAGCAGTGTCCGTCATTCTCCGCACTCCGGATCCCTGTCGGGGTCGACTCGGCCTCCTCTTACGCCAATTGGCGAAGCCGGAGTTACGCCCGGCAACCAAATTCGCCAACAATTATAGTATTTTAACTTATAATTCCTCGATGGTTCGCAGCTAGTGCGACACCATAATAATATTTAATATAAAATTTTCTCCGTGTGTATATATATATATATATATATATATATATATATATATATATACAGCGTCAAGAAATAAAGCTGAATTTATTCAACATCCAGCGTTGACGCTGAATCGTCGTTGATCGTCTCAATACAATCAAAAATAGACTTCGAAATACGTAAAATATTAATTATTTTCAAGTAATATCTTCAAGTAATAATATTTTACGAATATATTGTCACGGCTTTTTACACTCCCGGAGCGGTCCGGGGCGTGTGCCGGATCAAAAGGATAAAGGAGAGCGGGATGTACAAGCGGGGTTGATGAAGGGCGGCGCGGTATCCGGCGGGGTGACATGTAAATCAGTAACTCTATCCGTTAACAATAAAGAGTAACATTTATTGCGTAATAACTCTCAAGGAAATCAGAATGAGGGCCCATTCGGCCTCGTTTATTCACAAAACAAATCAAGTAAATAGTATCGGACGCGGGCGTCCGGATTTAATGAACAGAATTGGTAACAACGCGGACGCCAGAAGTTACGGAGTCTCACGTTTGTTTCTGATACACGCACGGAAGACGCTTTTCTCGAACAACGAATAATAGAAAACTCAGCTCGCCAATAGTACGGAATAGCGGCCAAAGAAACGACCGCCTTTGAAATAATCGGAGTAACGCAAAATTTTAGAGTCGCTAGGGAGCGAACTTAGATGCGAAATATCGTGAAATAAGCGGTATCGCGCTCGGAGCGCGTGGACACCGTATTCCGACCGTACGGGAATTCCGTCGCCGAGTTATCGAAATCTCACATAAACAATTTCTGATCGGGCGCGACCGGAGGCGCCGATACAGTCGACGAGATACAGAATGCTAGAACTAACGCAAAATACGGGGCTGTCGCGAGCAATAAGGGGACGCTATCAAAATTACCAACGCAAGTAAGATCTAAACGCACGAAGCGCTTGAACGCAGAGAATATCTTAACCTACTTATAGTACAGGGAAATTAAACAAAAAAATGTCAAATCTGCGGAATAATTCACATGTAGCTAAATTGTTGCATAGACCTTTATTTCGTCGTTAAAAACAATATGTGAAAAGTCCCCATCGATGTGACCCCTGCTAAAAATTTTACAGAGGGTCAAAGGTAAAGAAAAACAGTTTTTCGCGAATATTTCTTTATTCATTAGTCCTACGGCAAAAATAGTTATTACAAAATTTGTAGCTTATAAAATTTTCTACAAAAAATGTTGTATAAGTTTTTTTGTACAAGCAATACTTTTCACGTAATAAATTTTGCAAGATATGCGCTGCGCGGTAAATTTACGGAGCGCGCTGACAGACGTCAAATAAAGTGAAGCGTCGCACGTGCGCACAAAAAATGTCATATCTTTTGAACGAATCATCGTACAGAAATGATCAAAGAATCGTTGAAAAGCAGAAACTTTCAGCTTTTTAATGCAATTTGGTTCGTTATTCTATGATAATTTTTGAAAATTCTACGATGGTTTAAACAAATTGTTACATGCATTTTTTGCCTTTTTTCATAAAATCAGCCACAAGTAGGTTCCAAATTGTTAAAAAAAAAAAAAAACGCCAGCAGGATATTACACTATATACTTCATACTTTGACCCTACCAAAGGAAAAAAATTACAAAAATTTTTTGCTTTAAAATCAAGCTATTGACATTTTCAGTAATTTTTAAAATTTTTGATGAAACGTTAAAATTAAAATCGTCATAACTTGACGAAAAATTGCGCTAGAAAATATTTTTAAAAAGCAATTGAAAGTAGACATTTCAAGCTTTCGATTGCTTTTTAAAGAAATTTTCTAGCGCAATTTTTCGTCAAGTTATGACGATTTTAATTTTAACGTTTCATCAAAAATTTTATAAATTACTGAAAATGTCAATAGCTTGATTTTAAAGCAAAAAATTTTTGTAATTTTTTTCCTTTGGTAGGGTCAAAGTATGAAGTATATACTGTAATATCCTGCTGGCGTTTTTTTTTTTACAATTTGGAACCTACTTGTGGCTGATTTTATGAAAAAAGGCAAAAAATGCACGTAACAATTTGTTTAAACCATCGTAGAATTTTCAAAAATTATCATAGAATAACGAACCAAATTGCATTAAAAAGCTGAAAGTTTCTGCTTTTCAACGATTTTTTGATCATTTTTGTACGATGATTCGTTCAAAAGATATGACATTTTTTGTGCGCACGTGCGACGCTTCACTTTATTTGACGTCTGTCAGCGCGCTCCGTAAATTTACCGCGCAGCGCATATCTTGCAAAATTTATTACGTGAAAAGTATTGCTTGTACAAAAAAACTTATACAACATTTTTTGTAGAAAATTTTATAAGCTACAAATTTTGTAAAAACTATTTTTGCCGTAGGACTAATGAATAAAGAAATATTCGCGAAAAACTGTTTTTGTTGACCTTTGACCCTCTGTAAAATTTTTAGCAGGGGTCACATCGATGGGGACTTTTCACATATTGTTTTTAACGACGAAATAAAGATCCATGCAAAAATTTAGCTACATGCGAATTATTCCGCAGAAAAATCCTAATTTCCCTGTACTATTAATCAGTTAACGCGAACGATTTCCTACTGAACTCGATAACACGATCGACATCTCAACGCGAGGATTCGATCGGCACAAACACTATTTCCACGCCAATACCTCTCTCACGCAGAGGCGTGCACACAAGGAATCCTCTTACGCGAGTGATACCGTAACGCAATCAGTACCGGAACGTTATCACACCAACGCGGGCAATATCCCGGCACGATCGGTACCGCGGGAGGACTTCAAGTATCGTAATGCGAATCGCACTTAGCGCACTCCAACCAACGCAATTAATATTCCGGCGTACTTCATGTCGCGTGCGAAATCTAAGGCCCGACCGGGCGAATTACGCCGCATCGGGTAGCGCACGGTCGTGAACGCGAAGGTCGCGAGAAATGGCGCATTCGTGATCTCGAAGTCGTGGTTAACGCGCCTACCCGGATCTCCAGAGGCTCGCTAGCGCGTCCCTATCACGATTCCGCGGCCACGATCCCTTCCCGAGGCCCTTCGCTCTCGCTGTCGATCGCAATTTTATACTCGGTCTCAAGGAATCGTGCGTGTCGCGATATTACAAACGTTTTCCGAGCGAGAGCGCGTACCGGAGGGCGGCGTCGCGGCATTACATCTCGATATTACTTGCGGGCAACCTCACCGGTGTCGCGTCTCCTCGTGGGCTCCTCGCCGTCACCTCGTGCCGATAATCGTCGCAGGAACAACGGATAAGGCCCGACTCGGGCGAATTAGCGCGGATCTTACTCGAAACGTTTATTCACGCCGATGGACAACCAGAGAGTGAAGCGCTAGATCCCCTCTCGTGGGGGCGCGCGGACCAATCGGGCGCGAGCTTGCAAGCCCGCGGTATCCCGGCGCAGGGCTGTCGTTAATAGATCCTTCGGGAGCGTGCAACGGTCCCTCGGCGGCGTATGACTCCTCACATTTTGTCCTTGGCGGCGGACGGAACTTTGCTCGTGCCGGAGTGCCTCCGGTTTGACCCTGGGGCGGTGGCCAGCCACCCCGTGGGCCGGTGTTTTGTGGAGGTATTTGCTGTAGCCGGGTTTTTACCCAGGCGCCTGGGGCCCCGCTATCGGCGGCCTCGTCCGTCGCTGCCTCATGTGCCGCACGCCTGCCGCGTTGCTCTCGCCAGCCCTCGATCTCCGCCGCTTCCGCGTTCGCCACCCCTCCTCGGTCCCTGATCATTCCTGGAAGTTCTCCTCCTGGTACTCCTCCGGAGGTTCGCCGTGTCGTGGGTGAGGCGCCGCGCGCGCATTACAATTACATAAAAATAAAATAAAATAATCAGATCGCGGAAATGATATCAATTTTTGGCCCCTGGAGATCTCGTCGTCGCCTCTCTGGCTCGTCCCTGGGCGCGAAATTCCGCGCCTTGTGACGGCGGCGGGGCGCTGCCACGATGCGGCGGACCGCAACGTCACAATATATATAAATAAGAATATTATTTCTGAAGATTTTTGCTCACTGAAAATGAGCGTCGTGCCGATCGAGCGTCAATGTGAAAAGGCACCTTTAGGCGCGGATGAAAAACAACGGAACGCGCTAGACATGTGAATCCGCGCGTTCACAGTATCGTTTATCCCGACAGTGTAAAATTAGTGTCGATATTGTGTGAATTGGTGTTGTGAATTGGTGTTTTAAAAGTATTAGTGTTGTGTGTATTGTGTCGACATAATGGGACGAAAATATAACAGTAAAGTTTTGCCTCTTTTTCGTCGAAGACTGTCTACACGTACAGGATGGATAAGGTTAGTAACAATTACGTCGTTCTTGAAAGGATTTGTTTAGTGGCTGGAATCACGATGCATGATTTCTTGAATGATAGCTTGCACGCTGCTATGCCTGCTCCGGTGCATGCTAGATACGTTCATGCATTGAGTGAAGCACGCCGGGATGTATGATCTGAATCATACGAAGCTTGCAACGATGACGGAGAGGTATAGGGAGTAAAATTACTTTTCAAAAGTAACTGTGCTCGGGGGGCGGTAGAGCCTTACCCGGATTTGCGAATGTGCGAAGCTCGAAGGACCAGAGGAGGTGTGTAACGTCTCCCCAAAGCGAATAATAAGCGAAATGCGACTCACCGTTCGGAGTGCCGTCAGCTCCTGGAGGATCCGTCTCTCGTTCCGATCTCGTGGGCAGCTCGCGTAGCGCAGGCAAAGGTAGCGAGCAAGCAGGCAGAGAAGTAGGCAAGGCTAGGCAGCAAGCAAGCAGGCAGAGAGCAGGCGAGGCAAGGCAGCAAGCAAGCAGGCAGAGAGAGCAGGCGATCGAACTATCAGAGAGCGGGCTGGTGATCTCGCGGCTCCGGCTTTTAGCGAAACGTGTGCACCCCGATACGTCTTGACGATGAGTGAGTGTGCTCGCGGCGCTGGAAAAGTGTCGCGAGCGAGTACTTGATCTTCCTCAGGCGGGTGCCCTCGTGGGGTGAGCGAGGGCAGCACCGATTGGTGAGTCGTGCAAATATCGATTCCGCGTCGATCGCGATCCGCCGACGTTTCGCGCGAGTCACCGAAAATCCGTTAACTGTAGATATTTCGAAAGACTATTATACAATGAATACAATTACAAACGTGACATACTAACGACTATAATACAGATCTATATACAGGTTTGGCGAGCGCCAAACAAACTGTTTCAACTCTAATGTTATATTATACATTAATTATTTTTTTATTTGAAATATAATTTTATATATTAATATATTATTAAATAATCTTGAAATATATATTTATATTGAAACTATTTTTCAGAATAATTATCATGATGCGCGAATATTTAGAGACGGAGCACGCGTTCTGAATATGCTTCGATACGTGTGCAATTTAGAAGGCATTTGTGTCCTCGTGTGTACATCCTTGGTTATTCGTCAAACGTCAGAATCGAAAATGTCTTATTATAATATAACTAAAGCAGCCAATTTTCGTTTCTGAATTTTATTCAAAATGAACGTTATTGGTCCATCATTGACATTTTACTGCAAGTGTCATCGTGCAAGTGATCTGTCATCGTTGCAAGCTTCGTATGATTGAGATATTACGCATGCCAGCCTGCCTCGTTCAATGAACGAATGTATCTAGCATGCATTAGAGCAGGCATAGCAGCATGCAAGCTATCATTCAAGAAATCGTGCATCATGTGATTCCTACTTTACGTAACCTGCTCGTTAACACAGATTTAAAAAAAACTTCCGTAATATTTTATATTGTTTATCTAATGTATTGCATGTGTTATAATTACACAGATAATAATTTATAGAAAAGGTAACGACTAACTAAATATTCAACATAATAAATAAATAAATATTTGCGTGTTCTTCCTATATCTTATCACAAAAAAAATAGAGATACTAGATCATATAAAGATCGTCGCACCTTTTTAAATAGAATTGTATGATTTTTCAATGTTTTGTCAATTTATTATACATATAAAAATGTATGAAAGAAAAATTTAATCAGCTCATTTGATGTCCTCCTTCAAACCACACAACTTTTATCTGAAACATTTTTCTGCATTTTCTATATTTTTTGAGATTTTTGCCTGGGGCGACGGGACACTCTGCATATGTATATGTATCATCTAGGTGGCGAAATATGAAAGAGAGAAATAAGTTATGCATATGTTTATTGTTTTCTGTATGTATAGATTGTATAGGTATGCCAATAGGTAGGTACAATAATAAACGCAATTACTCGTGAAATAAACTGCATGCACAATTATAATTAATTAATTTATTTATTTATTTTAATCCTTGCCTTGCGGCTTAGGATGACCTCCGTCAACTCTTACATACATTACAAACATATAGAATCTGTCCATTACATTGGCGTTTTGAAGGGACGTACCCAACTCTGTACATTTCACTCTTCCTATCCCGATCTGGCCCTTAGCCTTATACATTTTCGATCCCTCCCTTCCCTACTCGTTCCTTATCATTTCCCTCCCTTTTCTCCGCCTCTTTTCTAACCTTTTCAATCCATTTCATTACTTCTAGTCCTTTTCCTTCCTCTCCTAAAAATTCTTTTAGCTGTATCTCGCTTTTTGTCGCTCCACATTCTTTTAGTATATGTTCTATGTTCTCCTCTTCTTTTTGGCATATTCTATCCTCCTCCTCTCTCCAACATGCACAATTATAATAACGTCCTGTATGCATTTGAATTGTCGTTGAAATTTTAGTGCAATATAGCCGCCACTCCTTTTCGTAGGTTTTTATGTTTTATATCTGCTAACATTAAAATTTACGAAAAGAAGTGGCGGCTATGCCGCACTAAAATTCTAACGGTAATACGAATGCATACAGGGCGAACGGTGCACATGCAGTTTATTTCACGAATAATTGCTTTTATATTATTGTACCTATCTGTTTGTACACCTATACATACAGAAAACAATAAACATATGCATAACTTATTCCCTTGTTTCATATTTCGCCGCCTAGATGATACATATATTTATGTACTTATTATTTGTGCACTGTTATTTTTTTTCATGACAAAGACAAAAGATGTTCGATGATATAAAGGATTTGTCTGCGTATTGTTATACATTCTGTACATTTTTATTTGTAACAGTAAAAGAAATAAGAGAGTGAAACAGATAACAGAGTAGACGAACACGCGACCTGCAGTCGTAGCGCAGTCTAGTCCGTCCGGCCAGCGACATTATACTTGAGTAAGTTGTGATAGTTTGAGTAAGTTACTACGGAAGTAACGCTCGCGTAAACATAGTATATGTAGTCTATATTAGAATATGTGTGCGTGCGCGCGTGTGAGTACACACATATTATAATTAGGGCCCGGACGTTCGGGCACGAAGCCCGGGCACGAGCCGAGAACCGCTGCGCGCTCGCCCCACCATCGAATCTCACCCGTCTCACCCCACCATCGAGTCTGATCGCCGAGCGCTCCGACGCTTCGACATCGACATTTTTGATTCCAATTCCTACCACCGTGAAGGTAAAGGGCGCTGTAATTCGCGTGTAGAGTTCGCCGGCCTTCTTTATCGACGCTAATTGAGTTCGCCTGCGGCTCCAGCATCCCCTTAAGGAGCCAACTACAATACTCCAGCCTACGGGGTTTATCATTAGCATACAATTCTTGGGTCAGAATAACTTTATAAGGATGGAAGTGAGCCGACTTTAGAGCCTTACATACCGTTGACTGACTAATTTTTGGGTAGTGTGCTATAGTTCGCATACTTGTTGTCGGATAGTCCAAAACCATTTGCTCAATTGCCGCTTTGTTTATTCGCGATGTTCGTCCTTTACGAAAATAATAAAACAATAATAAAAGTACATAATATTTACAAATAATGATACAAGTACATAATATTTAAAATATTAATAGAAAATTTTGTAAATAAATACCTGGACAGTTAACAGGTTTAAATTGACCAAATTTTCGCAACCGCGACTCCAGTCTCATAAAAAATACATGATCTGGATGCTTTCGCTCTGGATATGTTAAAGCGTAAGCTCTTGTGGCTATTTTTGGGCGTCGATTGTACTTGCCATAAAACAATATCATGTCTGTCATTTCAGCGTTCGTAAAATTGTGTGTCATTTTCGTATGATCTTTACTTACACGAAATGTTACGAAACGAAGCAAGAGAAACGATCTCACTGCGACTGTCGACGTGTACAAACAAAAGAACGTAAAAACAAATGAACATCAGTTTCCAAGCAGAAGGATTGTCGACATTCATTTTCTTACTTTTCGTTACTGCGGGAAACTACGACAGCTTATGCTTTAAGATACTCGTAAAAATGAATGTCGACAATTGAGCAAATGGTTTTGGACTATCCGACAAGTACGCGAACTATAGTACACTACCAAGAAATTAGTCAGTCAACGGTATGTAAGGCTCTAAAGTCGGCTCACTTCCATCCTTATAAAGTTATTCTGACCCAAGAATTGTATGCTAATGATAAACCCCGTAGGCTGGAGTACTGTAGTTGGCTCCTTAATGTGAGTGAGGAGAATTATTACTTCTCCAAATACATTCTTTTCTCTGATGAATGTACTTTTCAAAACAATGGCATCATTAACCGCCATAATTCACGTTATTGGGCCAGAGAGAATCCCTACTGGATGGAAGAAGCACATTCTCAAGTCAAGTGGTCGGTGAACGTTTGAGCGGGTATTCTCGGTGATCACATCATAGGTCCATATTTTATTGATGGTAAGGTCGATGGCGAAAGATACCGAAATTTCCTTACAAATGAACTTGTTGCCTTGTTAGATGAGGTGCCACTGGAATCACGTATTAATATGTGGTTCCAGCAGGACGGCCATCCTGCACACACTGCCAAGGCAACAAGACAGCTATTAAATAGGAAATTCGGAAACCGTTGGATCGGACTTCATGGTCCCCACGAATGGCCACCGCGTTCACCAGATCTTACACCTCTTGATTTTTTCCTATGGGGTTATCTGAAGCAGCAGGTATACGCTACGCGACCGGTTAGCCCTGAAGATCTGAAGGATAGAATTGTACGAGCTTGTCGTGCAATTCGTCCTCAGACCTTGCGCCGGGTACATAAGGCAATCTTGGACAGAGCAGTACTTTGTGAAAAAGTGGAAGGGGGTCATTTTGAGCCTTTTCTCAAATAAAAATAGAAATATGTTGTGAACATGTTACGCATGTCACACGCTGATATATTTTTTTATATCCGTATGTGCTTTTACGCAATATGATTTTAACATATTTCTGTTTGAGTCTTACATACCAAAGAAGTCTGAAAGCGTGAAATCAGGTAAATTTTTAAGCAATTATTTTCATACGCAAAAAATATGCGATAAAATATTTATTCTTATAGAGAAATAGAGCTATGCAATTATTCTATTTATAAGAATATGCATTTTCCCGCTTTAATTTATTGAGTAAATGTAGCTTCGAGCGTACTACATATTGTCCGTAATGCGATTTATAGTTCTTAAGGCGCTTGAATTCAAAAGGACTTCGGTTCGCGCGGCCCAACCTACACCACAGCCGATAAGTTAGTTACAAGTACGGTCGGTATCTCACCTTTGATGGTAAAAGACTGGTTCACGAAATAAAATTTACCCTGTATATACAGGGTGTATCATTTTAAGTGATTCAGCTGAATATCTCTTAAAGTAAAAGAGATTGGAAAAATTGTTTCAGACAATAGTTTTATGGTTCCGAGAGAGGCAGAAGTTGGCCACATCAGTAATTGTAGGTGGCGCCAATTTCTAGACTTCTGCATGGCGGCCATTTTTTCAATTGGCAGTCGATTTTTTGTTCCATTGATACGTTTTAACAAGGCGGATGGAAAACGTAACGATGATTTATAATTTTATATTGTTTGACGCACATTGATCCATCATAAACTTGATAAGGACCCAAAATAGAGGTCGAAACGTTCGTTATAAAATTTTTAATATATTGCCAGTCAGGCCGATCATTAAACACTGATTTTATTTTATTACTGGCGAAAATTTATTTTATTCTTTGTTTAAATTGTCTTCAAAAAAGTAAGGTTGTAACCGGACACGACTACAGATCGGCTCGCGATGCGCAAAATAACTGCCTTTTCACGGTCGCCACTCGGTTTCACCATCAACCACCGAGAAGGATATGGTAAGTATCAAACGAATTATTCAATCAACTAATAAATCTTCTTTCAGGTTCCCGCCAACGATGGATGAGCACCACTGTGGCACCAGGATACCCGCTTCGCCGCAGACCAGGATCACCGACGATGGACTTCGATGGATCAACGACGATGGATCAAGTAAGTATAAGGTGAGTATAATTGAATTAATTCTCGATAATTACAAAATATTAATTAAACAATTTATTTAATTAATTAATTTACAGATGTTGTTCACAAATATCAATCGCCACGAACGGACGCCCGTAATCTTCTCTTTAGTATCATGAAGATTGACAGCTCGCGATGCTAGAATTTTCTAAGTATCGACGGTTCAAGAACGTTGACGAATTACGAAGAGCACATTCGCTCTTACGCCTAACGGCGTTAATTATTGATGTTAATTGGTATCTGAGTACCTCTCACTACTTGTAATGAGTGAGCACTTAACGCTGTACGCGGGCGTTACCGGTTGTATTGGATGACGGCGGCACTTCGAGAATGTTCGTGTGTCGAGAATATTCTAAGTCCCGAACTCCCGTCTAGAATATTCTAAGTCCCGAACTCCCTACTCGCGCTCGCAGCGTGTTGCCGCTTCGACGATCCCCGATAGACTGCCTAGAGCTGTGTCGCTCTCCCGAGCTCCCCACTATCGCGCGATGCCCCCACTCCGTGGTTCTTCCTTCGAGAACGTTCGCCTACGGCGTAGAAGATCACGCGATCCTCCGGTGCAAACGTTCTGGAAGGTTCCGGTGGAAACTTTCACCACCAGCACATTCTCGAAGGGCCTCTCTCCCGGTGCCGCTGCACCAGGTTTCGACGCTCCGCCGATTTGGCTTCACGTCGACGCTCACTTATGCGCAGCCCTACGGGGAGGTCCCCGATCACGATTCCGTGGGTTTTCCTCGAAGAAGATGTCTGGGTGACATCGAGGGTATCGGCCGTTGACGCCGACCCTATAGCCGCGATTCTACTGACCTGGTATGCATCCTCCGGTACCGCGTTCCCGGAGAAGATGCTCCTGGTTCTATTTCGCTCGCTCGCCTTCGGAGTTTGACGCCGACCCGACATTCGCGTTTACCAGGTGTCAACTCCGTCGCCCACGTCGACTCGTCTCGAAGAAGACGTCCGTGTACCGATCTCGCGTCCCGTCGCTCGGACCTTGACGCCGACCTTATTTCCCCGTCTCCCAGGTCCCGCGCGTCATACATTTATCAGTTCGTCCTGGCGAAGATGGCTCTGTCGCAATTTCCTAAGCGC
The DNA here is from genome assembly GCA_035220575.1 of Temnothorax rugatulus. Taxonomy (NCBI): domain Eukaryota; kingdom Metazoa; phylum Arthropoda; class Insecta; order Hymenoptera; family Formicidae; genus Temnothorax; species Temnothorax rugatulus. Next base: position 38,702 of record JASTWL010000823.1, on the reverse strand, counting down.
GTTCGCGGACTTTGACGCCGACCTACGGGTTCGGTGTGCCGGGTGTCGGAAAGCAAGCTCGACCTATCTCGCCTTGTAGCGGGCGTCCGGTTTCGCACTTTCCGAACGCCGAATCGTACTTTGACGCGGACCTACTCGGATGATGTACCGGGCTTCGCGGAACTATCTCGAAAAAGGACTTCCTCGAAGATTACGCGAGGCGTGGCTTTTACCATCGCGCTAACCTTTTCCGGTTCGCGCCTCAAACGAACTCTTTACTATACTTGAGCCAACAGTTCTCTAACAAAATTAAAAGAAATTTTAATCGTTTTTCTATTGCGTGCCGCTATCCACGGTGGGTGGTGTGTACGCGGTTTTATCTCTAAACTCGGAACGGACTTATGATATGGAAATATATGAAACTTAATCAGTTACTCGGCCAACGGGCCTTTTCTTAGCCTAATACTTATAACTAAACTGCGCCGGACGGGGCTTAGCGCTAACTTTATTCTGTATTGTGCCACTCGTCCTCGGAACGCTTTATCATCTGGGAACTTGTGTTTCCCTGTATTACTCGAGATCCTCGCTCGGGCCGCGAGGCTCGGCTCCGTCCTCCATTTCGTGGTTTGGTGTCTCCGGCCGAGCCGGAGATGCCTCCCCAGTTACCTCGGCTGGCTGTCCGTGGGTCTTCCCGCTGGTCGTCCCCTGCCGGATCGCTGCTGCTGGAACCCTGTCTAGAACAATCATCGGGGATCCTGCTTGTGCGGGGCGCGACCTCTTAGCGGGCGGTCGCAAGGTCCTATCAAATAACCATTAATTATTCCACACCATACATGAAGAGTCCACCTGTGTTGATTGTCAACCATGTGAGTCCAATGAGGATTTATAGGTGACCAATAATTTGAATTGTGCCTATTTAATTGGCCGTTATGATGGAACATAGCTTCATCGGTAAATATTACAAAGTAAAAAAAAATTGGGTTTAACCGTATCTTTTCCAAAGCCCACTCACAAAATTGAATTCTCAACATCATATCATTTTCACTTAACTGTTGAGTAAGGGTAATATGATACGGATGAAACCTATGCCTCTTTAAAATTCTCCATACAGTAGCATGTGGCAACCCTGTCAATCTTTCAATTTCACGAGTAGAAATATGAGGGTCTAATCCAACTGCAGTGAGCACACGTTGAACTCGGGGATCGTCATTATCGTCATCAGCAGTGCGACGTCTTCTGACTCTTTTTCGAGCCATTCGTCGTTCTCGCAATTCGATGCGTCTTATTTGTTGAGCAGTAGGATGACGTCTGTTAGAAAATTTTTGACAATACAATGCAGCTGCTTGACGATAATTTTGACGAGACTCGCCAAGTGAAAGTAAAATATCTACAACTTCGTTGGAACTGTAATAAGCCATATTTTAGAAAATGTTCCGAGGGAGAAAGAAGGAAAGTTGGAATTCAGGTAAAACGTATTTTTTTATAACGACGTAAAGGGGTTAACGATTGATCAACTCAAAATTCAAAAGGAAAGTTGGAATCGTAAAAGATTAACGGATCGACTGAATGATCGTCACGAGTGCTCGAGTAAGCCATGAAAACCTCTGTTCCACGATTTACATAACTTGCCACAACTTAGCACGACACTGCCGTGTCTGATACCGTTCTTATACCACTGTTCATCAAATTTTAAATACAAGAATCAGACCCCGTCGGATGCCATCTATCGGATACTTTGAAATGCAACATTATGATCTGATCATATATAATCTTATATGACTATATAAGTTTATGTGATTATATTATTTTATCAGTTTAAATTATAAGGTATGTTTGCAAAATAATTTAAAAGATTTATGTTTTATATATACAATAATCTTTTATATGTACCTATTATTAATTAATTTTGCATGGCACTTTTTTAATGGAATATTTATAATAAATTTTAAATATGGTGTCGAAATTAACAATTACACAGGCACACGAAAAAAAAGGTCTTGTCCACCAGACGAGACAAACATTTCTATACGTTTTTGGGGTCGCTGAATCCGAATCCGGGGTTAGTTTGACTTGGCCAGGCCGTATTACATTCCTAACCTCAAAAAAGTGATTTAAAAAACCGAAAACTGTTCTCGATATAAATTTTTTGTATTCAGCGTTGGGTATATAGAACTTGTTAGTCATTTTTTGAGCATAACTATCAGTCTGCAGCATAAAATCCTGCTGTCTTGACAGATACTAAAACGATGACAACTGCCCCAAAAGGGGATGTGTAGAATGATTCGTTCTCAGGTTTGTTGAGGTAACGATGCCAACGAAGGCGCGCTGCCTTGCAGGTGAGCGTGAGGGTGTGAGGATGAAGCCGTAGTGTGTCCGACGACGAGTTGACATAGGCCTCGTCAATATCGGAAAGCTCTCATACTTAGGCCTAGGGAGGTATGAGAGTTATCACCCCTGGGACGGTGGACTTATCTGCGGTCGGACCAGGATCCCTCACACGCGGGTTTTTCTTAACACACATGGCACCTTCAAACAAAAAGTTGTTAGTTTCTCCTTTGCTACATATGTAGCAAAAAGCATCAGTGTCCTTGTTGCATGTATGTTTCGACGGAGAAACTAAAAAATTTTTGTTTGAAGGTGCCATGTGTGTTAAGAAAAACCCGCGCGTGAGGGATCCTGGTCCGACCGCAGGTAAGTCCACCGTCCCAGGGGTGATAACTCTCATACCTCCCTAGGCCTAAATATGAGAGCTTTCCGACATTGACGAGGACTATGTCAACTCATCGTCGGACACACTACGGCTTCATCCTCACACCCTCACGCCCACCTGCAAGGCAGCGCGCCTTCGTTGGCATCGTTACCTCAACAAACCTGAGAACGAATCATTCTACACATCCCCTTTCGGGGCAGTTGTCATCGTTACAGTATCTGTCAAGGCAGCAAGATTTTATGCTGCAGACTGATAGTTATGCTCAAAAAATGACTAACAAGTTCTATGTACCCAACGCTGAATACAAAAAATATATCGGGAACAGTTTTCGGTTTTTTAAATCACTTTTTTGAGGTAAAAATCAATTTTGAGGTAAAAATCAATTTTTGTAATAGTATAACAAATATTAGACGCAATAAAGCTTACAACAATAAAAAAGTGTGCAAGTAGCTAGATAATATATACTTCTGGCATCAGGTACTATTTCGGGGGTCGGGGGGGGGGGGCGCGTTCCCCGCGGGGGGAACGCCATAAGAGATGGGCGAGGGGGGCCCGGGACGGGCAGTTGGTGGGGGGAGCAGGAGTGGGGGAAGTTGACTTCTGCACTCGGGTACTCTCGAGGGGGGTCGGGAAGGGGGGAGGAAGAGGTGCCGCGTTACCGACGGCAGCGTCGTGGACCGCGGCGGGGCGCGCACTGTCCGCGCGCGTCGTCGCGCGCCTCTTCGTCCTCGCGGGCCGGACGCGGTCATCCGGTCCCCCCGACGGCGAAAATCGCGAGTCGTCCTCCCGCGAGGGGGAGCGTCGATCGCGTTATCGACCGCGCAGGGAAATCAAACGTTTTATTTTTTTTTCGAAAGAGGAGCGAACGCGTTTGAACTCGTTCGAGCGTGTTCAAGGTCGTTCGTTATTCGACGCATCGCGTTTGAACGCGTTCAAGGTCGTTCTGTTCGCGGGGAACCCGATCACCTATCTTTGTTCCTCGATGTTTCGGTTCGAGGGTCGTTTCGATCTGTCTCTTCGCGCATCGCGGATGACGCAATCGCGGTGATCGTGGAGTAAGCGGAGCGCGGGCGGATCGCATCGAGATACGCACAGATACGGATCTGGAAGGAGGGGAAGAGAAGGAGAGAGAGAACACGCAGATCTGAGATTTCCGCGTGCGAGCGGTCTTTTTTCATTGCGACAAACAATAAAAGAATACATACGTTGACGTGCGCATTACATTTTTTTATTATTTTCTATATATAAGAACACGTTTATAATAAACCGAAACGACTCTATTCCTCAGCCCGTTCACACAATCGTGACATCAGGGTCTGAAACAGAGCGCGGCAATTTCGCAATCGATGATGTTGTTCGGATCGAAATCTTCGCTGTTCCGTATCGCGTTCTTGACCGCGGTTCCCGTCTTGCAATAGTTTTTACACGCGTCGCGGGCTATCTCCCGATAGCGGGAATACTTCGCGTCGACCTCCTCGGTTGCGGAGCTCAGCACCGATACGACGCGATCGACGCAAAACTGGAAATCGTACAGCAGATACACGGTGGTGAGCGACATCGCTAGACGAGTCGTGTTGGATAGCTCCATACGCAAGATCGGCAGGTTGTTTATCGATCCGAATCGCAACGTCAGGTCTCCAATCGATATCGGCGCGGGGGAGCGGGTTCCGGGCTCGACGAGGCTGGATTGCAGACTCTCCAATACGTCGTGTTTGCGCTCGACCAGTCCTTTCCACATGTCGACCGTCATACAGATCTCCTTGCCTTGCTTGTCTCCCAGGGCGATCTCCACGTACGAAGGCGAGGGCATACCGTACCACGGCGACTTGATCGTGATACCGATGGTTAAGTGTTTGTAGCCAGTCATCGTCAGCGGATAACGCGTCGCCAGGACGCGCACCGGAGCCATGACGATGACATCGCGAATAACGTCGTTGGGTGCTGAGAGCTTGGAACGCGACGTCCGACGATGATAATCGTGATCGCGACGATCGTCCGTCGACTCGACGCGGCGTCTCTTGCCGTTTTCGTTCGCCTCCGATTCCGTCTCGCGAGGAGAGAGATCCCTCGGCGCGGGTCGATCGGTCAGCGTCGAGAACATTTCGCGCTGCGGTGTATCGTTCGTTCTTCTATTCCTTCCAACGCGTCGTATTCGGCTGACGATGCGGCACTGACGCTTTGGGCGGCGCACATCGGTATATATAAGTACAAAGAGTTCTCATGCTTATATCGCGCGATGTGCGCTGTGGTGTGGTGTGGTGTGGTGTGGTGTGGTGTGGTGTGGTGTGGTGTGGTGTGGTGTGGTGTGGTGTGGTGTGGTGTGGTGTGGTGTGGTGTGGTGTGGTGTGGTGTGGTGTGGTGTGGTGTGGTGTGGTGTGGTGTGGTGTGGTGTGGTGTGGTGTGGTGTGGTGTGGTGTGGTGTGGTGTGGTGTGGTGTGGGGATCGGCGCGGTTCCCCTACTTCCTTTGGTCGGAAAGCCGAACGCCGTCCTCGTCGTCGTCCGAATCGCTCGTCGATGACGTTAAATCGCTGACGCGCACGAATCGATCGAGAAGATCGCGCAACTGTCGCAACAGTTCGTCCTTAGGGCAGACGATATTCAGTATCCGCAGATCGAATTTTCCAGCCGCCGTGACGGTCTTCGTAAATTCGTTGAATCTGTAGTACTGCGTCCGAGTGGTGAAGTACAGATTGCCGTCGATGTATCGGAAGATCGACGTCACGCCGATCGGTATTCCGGGAAACGTCGCCTCGAGAGGCGTAAATCTGGCAACTCTGTGGTCACATTCGTTTATCTCGCCCACCGAGTTGCCGTTGAACAGCACGAAGGAACGTCCTCTGTGGGTGTTCACCGCTCCGTTGATCTTCGTCTTTGGGGGAAATCCGAGTTCCTGCAAGGTTTTCGGCCAATCTGGCCGCAGAGTAAGTTCCGGATATTGAACCAAGTACACCATTTTATCCGCGAACACCACGATATCACCGGACGGCGATTGATAGGCGGCGGTCACGCGCGTGTAATTGTCGTGAAGAAAGCCCATGTGATTCGACAGGGCCAAAGGTCCGTTGTACATCCTACCGTCCAGATCGAACGACCAAACGTAATGCCTGTACGAGATGAACATTCGATTTTCCACAATCAATATCGCGTTCACGCGATCAAGGGCGCACAGATCCGGCGACGGCGGTGGCGGCGGCGGCGCCGGCGTCTGCGGGGGATCGTTCGCCAATTTTTCGCCGTACAAACGTTGAATGTCGACGATGTCGTATCTGTCGAGCTTGACCGGATACTGCTTGTCGGGCGTGAACGCGAACATCACCGAAGTCCTGCGCTTATTGTGCAGCAATCCGAGAGAGTGACCGATCTCGTGCGTCAGCGTGTAATGAAGGGAGAACTTATCCGAGGGGTTCCTACTGACAAAAATGTGCCACGGCTCGTCTCCGTCGACGTGCACCTCGGAGACGAAATTCGCCTCGTCCATCGGGAGAGACGCGTGGGCGAGCACGCCGCCGGGACCGTCGAATTTGTCCGTGCAATTTGGGCCGTTCACCTCGACGTTCATGTTACCGTGACGTAGGCGTCGCCAAGATATCACAATGTCGGGATTCAATCTGGAGCGTTCGAACGTCAATGCCGAATGCTGCGACCACATGTCGAACGCGGCCTGAGCCGTCTCCAACTCGCTCTCGGTGGCCAGGTAAAAATCCCACGTCAGGTGCGTCTTCGGCCATTTCGATAGACTCGCTCTCGTTCCGTGCCTCAGGATGTCTCTAAAACCGCATCGCGATTTACCCATCATCTCCAGCGTTTTTTCGTCGAGCGTTCCATCGCCGGGCAGATCGTAGTACTTCTGAAAATTCTCGATGGCTCTGCAAAGAACGTCGTTTCGCCTCTGAGCCGGAACCGCGTCCACGTCTTTGGTCAGGTATCCGTATTTCTGCAGGTAATCGAACGCGAGCGCGTAATTGTCCTCGGTGACATTGACGCATCTCACGGCGATGAGACACGCGGTCAACGCGATTACGCGCCCGAGCCACATCGTCGAGAGCAAGAGAGAAAGACGGTGGAACCGCGATGACGGCGCGTTGCGGTTTGAGCGCGATCGCGACGAGCGGACCGGATGCGCGATGTTTTCGCGAGGACACTCGTTGTCGATAGCGCGGACAGGTGGCGGCGGGGGTCTCGGGTGGGAAAAATCGCGTCGACGATTCCGGCGGATGAGTCGGTCCGATGAAACGCGTGTTTTTCCTCGATGCAAAAATCCTATCTGTATCATAGATTATTCTCACCGCAATGTCCTCCTTTTGTCGATGCACTTTCTGGGCGCGGACAGGTGGCGGCGGGGGTCTCGGGTGGGAAAAATGCGTCAAATCCGGCGGACGAGTCGGTTTGATAAAACGCATTTTTTTCTCGATGCAAAAAATGCTATTCTTAGTATATTTTTTCACCGCAATATCCCCTTTTCACCGTATATAAAGAACTCGAGACTAGACCTGGGTGTAGTTCAATCGAAGTTCTCACGCGTTCTCATACGGATAGTGTTGGAAAAAATGGAGAAGCTCGACGACATAAAAACCGCGTGCGAATTACTCACAATTCACGCAAAATCCCTCACGAGGGTGGCGGAGGAGTTTAGTGAATCGATACGACAGCTGCAGCTGCGGCTGCAGAGAATTTCCGAAAATGTACCCCCATGCATACAAATGGCGGTGCGCATCGACGAGGAAGGCCTCGTACTGGACAGAACGTAGGTAGATTTGTAAAATACAAATATTAACAGTTCTTTATGTTCATTAATGATATTTAATAATTATATTTGATAATTTTATTTAATAATCATATTAAAATTTATGGTAGAACCCTCGTCGCCTCGCTGGCAAGGAAATCGCGCAATCAGGTGCGGTTCTTTGTGTCAAAGATGCGCGCGCTACACAGAGATGTAGCGCGTTTAGCGTCATCGACGAACGAGGAGCCGTCGGTTCGCGAGAAAGAGAGGAACGACGAGGGGCGTCGCGCTGAAAATGCAGAGGACCAGGGGCGTCGCGCTGAAAATGTGGAGGACGAGCGGCGTCGCGCTGAGAACGCAGAGGACAGGGTCATAGACGTCGGGGACGGCGACGACGACGACGACGACGACGACGACGACGACGACGACGACGACGACGACATTCCCGAGGGTTGGCCATCCCCGAAAAAAGCAAACAAAAACTGAGAAACCAAAAAATGAAATATATATTATTAAATAAATATTATATATTATTACATAATATTAAAACACATATTATTACATATTATCAAAGTAAATATTATTAAATAAATATTATTACATATTATCAAAATAAATATTATTACATATTATCAAAATAAATATTATGACATATTATTAAAACAAATCACGTTTTTTTTCTGTCACGTCGTTCCTTACCCACTCAATCGCGCGTTATCGCTCGTAACCGCACCTTGCGTTATCGCTCGCTCGCGGTGATCGTCGGTGACGAAGACGTCCCCGAAGGTAGGCCGTCGCAAAAGAATGAAAAAAGTCAAAAAACAACACGTAAGAAAAAATAAAATAAAAGAAAAGAAAAAAATATTAATAAAACAACTCGCGTTATCGCTCGTAACCGCACCTCGCGTTATCGCTCACTCGCGCCGGAGCGGCTCGGCGTTATCGCTCATTCGCGCTCGTACTCGCACCTCGCGCGCTGGAGCGGCTCGGCGTTATCGCTCGTCAGGTCATTCGCGTTGAAGCGTCTCGGCGTTATCGCTCCTTTCCGTCTCGCTCTCTCGTCAATCGTTCGCCGTTTCTCTGTTCATCTCGCCAAGAGGTACCGCGACCGGCCATTCTTACGCACTTGGCGGCACGAAATGTTTATCGGGTTCTCGCGACCGGCCATTTTTGCGCACTCGGTAGCTCGTAATGTACATTGTGGAACAGGCGTGTGTGAAGAGGAACGACATCGTTCGTTGATTTTTTTTCAATCGTTTTTTTCTTTATTTAACACAATATAGACGGATACACATTGATTGAAAAAAAATGATTAAACACAACGCGGATAGACGAATGCAATATATATAGAGAAAAAACGAGTAACACGATAAAATATACAAATATGGTATACGAGTAATACGATAAAAAAATACAATTGTGTTATACGAGTAATATCAAACAAATACAATTATATCAAACGAGTAATATATGTATAATGTGTCTTTATAATTTTTTTTACAAATCCACGGAGTCGATGCTGGACAGACATTCGCGTCGCTCGATCAACCAGTCCCGCAGCTTCAGCACGTTCTCCATCGCGCAGCACCGTTGATGACGTCCGCAGCGAAACGCGCGATCGGGGCGAAGAAACTCCAGGCGATCGACGTCGTCGTACTCGGCGTCGATGCTCGTGATCGTCGCGTTGAGGTCGTGAACGGCGTCGCCGAGAATCTCCTTCAGCCACGTCTTCTTCTCGAGGCCCTTCACGTAGATTCGCACGCCACCAGCCACCTCTTCTCTCTCGCCCAGGTCGTCGCACACCGCGCGTCGAATTATCGTCCTCGCTAGGCGATAATCCGTGTCCCCGTCCTCCCAACGAAAGCCGTGATGGTTCGCCATCAGCCAGCTGGCCCTTGCTTTCTCAGCCCTCGTCAGCAGGTCCCAACTCATCGGCGGGCGAAACACGTGATGGACGAGCACGCGTGTCTCGCTTCGCAGCACGGCCACCTCCTTCGCGAAGAATTTCTCGTTCACGACGAAGCCCTGTAGATCGACGAAGATCGTCGACGTCCTCGGTGTCGCTGCGGCCATCGTGCATTGAAACAAAATATAGCGAAGATGTGCTTAAACCGCTCGTTTCTGACTGTCTGAGGAACGATGAAAGGATCCCTCGAATTTATATGTTCCTCGCTCACCGGGTAAATGGTTTTTCACAACCGCATTTTCCGTTAGACAATCCTGCACGTTCGTCACTCATACATTTCTCGTTTCCGGGAAATGTTTTTCCGGGAAATGGTTTCCCGCAACCGCATTTTCCGTTAGATAATTTTGCGCACCACGTTGGTCAGCGGACTGTACTCGATGACGCGATCGTGAACGATGAGACAAAAGGCGGCGGTTTTCGGCGGAACGTTTTTCCTGCATTCGAACTCGATGCGCACGTCCACGGTGCCGCTCTTCACCGATTCGTTCTGACGGGAACAGTCGATCACCACGAGCGGAGCCACCCGCGCGAATTCGCGCGGGGAGAGGAGCGCCTCGTCGCGAGTGTCCCCGTAGTACGATCTTCGAAATTTCGCGTACATCTCGTACAGCACGGCGAACCTGTCGCTCTCGAAATCCACGTTCACGTCGTCGTAGGGATAGAATTCCGAATTGAGATACAACTTCACGCTGGTGAGCGCGCAATGATCGAATCTCGAAGCGTCCTCCGTGAATTCGTTTCGCCGTCCGGTCTGCAGCGCGAATACGACGTATCGCGGCTTCTCCAACTGCGGCGCGGCTTTCACGGCCCACGAATGCTTGGTCGTGCTCTGCAGCTCCGGCCACACGTACGTGTCCCAAGAGCGAAAGTCCACGCTCAGAAATCGTCCGCTCTCCAACGTTCGCAATAGCGACAGTTTAGTCACGTCGTTCAACAACACGTGCGGCATACGCCATTGCACCTTCAGTAGCGTAATTTTAGGATCCTTGGCCGGATCTCTCGGCACGATCTTTTTCGGATCCACGACGCAATCGACGTCGCTACGAGCGCGTATCAGGATAAGCTCCTGTTTCATGTTCATCAACAGGCGTCTGTAGTCCTCGCAGAAACCCAGCAGATCTTGCAGAGCTACGCATAAATTGAAATCACGAGACGCGCTGTTCAGAATCAATTCGTTCGTCGGATAACTCCATCCGGCGTTCTGCAGTCTCCTGGCTCGTTCGGCGGTCAGCGACACGAAGTTCTTCATCGCGGTGGTTATTCCGACGTTTCTACACCGATCGATCTCCACGCCGTTGAGCTCTAAGCGAATTTCTTCGAACATGAACCCGACGCAGTTGTTGAACAATTTCGCGTATTGCCTTTGGTCATCCCTCCGACGTCGCGCCGTCGTCGTGAAGACGTCCCTCGATGTACAGATAACTGTCGCACGGCAGCGTGTACAGATCCTGCTGCTGTATGGGTATTCGTATCTCGTCGTTGTATCCGAACGTCGTGTTGACGTACGGGTTGTACGTATGAATCTCGATTCCGACGATGCGCTCGTCGAAGGTCGGCTCACCGCCGATACTCAGTAGTTGCTTTCCATTTACATCGAAACTCAGATAATTCTCACTTGCGACGTCATTCTGTCTTTATTATTCATTAGTTACCAAAAAGGATAGAACGACGTCACAAGTGAGATTTATCTGAGTTTTGATGTAAATGGAAAGCACCTAGTATGTCGACCGCCATGGTCCTTTCTCTCGAAACGGAAACGACGCGACGGCGCGGAGTTCCTCACGGCGAGACCCAGCGATCGCAGGAACTTGACGTTGGCGCTGCTGAGAACGGCTCTCCTTCCTCCTCCTCCGCCTCTCCTCTCGCCCACGATTCCGATCTCGTCGCGGAACGGGCCGGCTCGCTCGTTCGTGCAATCCGCGCTCGATCCGTTCAGAACGAGCATCCCTCTCGCTCTCTCTCTCCTCTCAGATTGCACACGCACACACACGCACTAACTGCGACGACGACGCACGTGCAGTCTGATCGTTATCTCCTCGCCGCGAAAGTCGATCAGCCGATCGTTCTGATCCACGACACGCACCGTGATGTCGGTGACGCTTCGCGCGACGATCGGGAGGTAAATGGTCTGCGTCGGAGTCTCCGACAGTTTATATCCCGGCGGCACTTTCGGCGCGAATTCGTGGATCGCGTGCACCGAGCGCCCGTTTCTGTACGCTCCCGCGGTGACGCTGCACTCGATGCGAATGACGTTCACGCTCATGACGTCAACGGGTCTGTCGGAGACGTACCATTTGTTCGGTTTCAGAATACGATCGCGCGAGAAACCCAAAAGGGAACCGATGCTGTTAGGTTTTGCAAAGTTCACTCTGTAGGCGCACTTTATCTCACACCTCATGGTATTCTCGTTGGCGCGAAGAGCGAGCATCGTTCCATCACCCCCGTCTTCGTCCTTGCCTTCGTCGTCCTCGTATAGGGGAGACCGGGGCTAGACCGCTAGTTTTTTTTCGGTGCCGATTTTTAACAACAAAATAAATAATTTAAGTTAAAATTGGTATACCACTGTAAAGAGTGAACCTTTAGCTACAAAATTTATACAGGAAATTTTTATCTACGTCGCTTTGTTTAACCGGTATAGAGCAAAAACGACAACGGTGCAAAAATTGAAATCTCAAAAATGCCGGGGTTGAACCGTTACCCCCCCCCCCCCCCCGGGGTAAATCCGTTACACTGCATTTTCAATACATATACGTACATCTAATCCTGAAAAATGATAGGATACATTTTAATAATTGTTTTTTAAGAGAAAAATAAAAATTTATTTCAAATTTTTATGCGAAACATTAAAAAATAATTGTTTTACCTATTCCATAAAACAATCAAGGCACGTGAATACAGATCCTGACAAGCGCACGCATGTGTTGTGTGCCCTATGCTTGCATGCAATGCACTGTTTCCCATATGCTCTGCTTGTCAACTTCTTTGAGCACACGCAGCACGTATTATCCAAGTCTTCGTCAGAATCCGACCGCTGCTGCTTCCTTGATTTCGATTTACGCCCACTGCTCGTCGAAGGCTGCGGTTCTGTTTGTGTGGCATTTTTTTTGGGCCGGCCTCTTAATTGTTTTGCGGCTGCGGAAACGCTTATTTTATCTTTTCTCACCGCAAGAACTGCCTTCTTGAGTTGCTCCTTGTCGACGGGAGTCGTTTTGCGACGATACGTGCGTACCATTTCCCTCCTATACAACTGACGCACGTGCAAGAGAAGACAGAATCACGCCGCTCGAGGGAAACCTAACCTGAAATCGCAGTGAGCTGAAGTCGTGCGCCCGGCGCGCCACAGTGACGAGACTAGCGGACCAGCCCCGGGTGCTCACTAGCGGATAAGCCCCAAACATAAGTTTCAGGTTTGATCGCCCACGAAATATTAGACATCAACGATAATGAAAAAACTACACTGGATTCGTGTTCAGCATGCATTACTCTTTATAATCACTTACTTTGAGATTCGGTGATACAATAATATTCAAGATATTACAAAATTTCCACGCGCAGAAAATTTCACTTTCACGAAAACATGTTTGCCCTCGTAAAAATCATAACACGGTAGGTAACCTGCCGAAACTCCGTTGGTCACATGGGTACCATAAGCAGCGTTTACAATGTTAATAGCGAGTTCGCACAATATACAGGTTCCGAGGTATTTGATTTTGCGGATTTACCCCGTTAGCGGTCTAGCCCCGGTCTCCCCTATGCCATAACCACCGTCGTCGTCGTCGTCGTCGTCGTCGTCGTCGTCGTCGTCGTCGTCGTTTTGCGTTTGATCTTTCTCTCCCGCCCGTTCGGCGCCATCAGCCCGCGTTTTTCTTCCTTTCTCCTTGATCTTTTCCCTCTCACGGGCGCGACGTTCCCGATGCAGAAGAGCGGCGCGCAGATATCTGCTCACGGCTCGCAGCTCGTACAAGCCTTCCGGAACGACGATCACCCGGTCGTCCTCGCCGAAGTGGAATCTATTGTTCGCGGACGTGACGTTCGGTATCGAATTGTACGTCTCGAAGGTGGTCAAACTCAGCTCGTACTCGCCGTCGCTCAGATTCAGTACCGGGAAAGTGACTCGCCGTGAGAACGCTGCTGGTTCCGGTCAACGTGAGCGTCAGCGACATCGCCGCTCCCCCAATCGATCTCGCGAAGAAATCGCAGCCACAGCTGTCCGCAGATCCTCTGATCGAACGTCTGAAACGCCCGATGATTGTACGTCACGATCGCTCTGTCGCCGCCACCGCCGAGATATCGCGCGAGATCCCTCGGCGGACGGAGATTTCCGAACGCGTCGAAGTAGATCGCCGCGTTTCCCCTTTTCGCGTAAGCGACCCAATGCGTGCCCGGACCCGCCGCGTCGTCGAGATTCACGATGCCGCACTCCGCGTGTCGCACCCTCGCTGGCAGAGCGTCGCGCATGAACACCCCGCGGAAGAACGGTACGCGCAGGCGACGCGCCGTTCGATCGAGCTGCTCGTTCGTCGTGACACCGTCCGTCGGTAGACGCGCAAACGTCACCTTCTTCCGCGAGGTTTTTTTTCTCGACGATTCTTCTCGCGCCACCTCCGCGCTTCTCATACGGCGCGAGGTACAATCCGCGACCCTCCATCGCGCGGTTGTGTCGCTGCAGTTCGTCGAGTTGCCGCTGCACCGCTTTGCCGGCGCTCACCGCTTTGGCCACACCTGCCGCGCCACCGATCAAGGAACCGAGCGCGTCCAACATCGGCAGAAAAGGCAAGGAGCCGGCGCGTTTCGCAGTATCCTCCGCCTCTTCTTCCCGCTCTTCCTCGCGTTTCTCCTCGCTCCCGTTCCTTTCGTCCTCTTCCCTTTCCGTTTTTCCATACCCATGCCCAGTTTCGTCTTCGCCTTCATAGCCGCCCATACGGCAGCCGCGGCGAGTCTCTCGCCGACCGTGGAGTCCCTCGCGGTGACGCGCTCGCGCGCCCTCTCGGCGAGCAGTCGATCGGCCAAGTGTCGGTCGGCGAGCTCGCCGCTTCGGGAGTACGCTACGTCGTGCTCTCGACACGCCGCGTCCAACGGATTTACACCCTTTTCGCCGCGCGCTAGTCTCTTCGCTAGACGCGTACCGGGTCCGCAGAACTGATAGCCGGGTACATGCAGCTCGAAGGGAAGAGCGTTTATCGCGCGATCGAGCAGACCGGCGCCGCGCGCGCTTAGCATTCGACCGCGGTTGCGGGAGGGCTTTCTTTCTTATTTTTTTAAAAAATGTTAGTTTTTTCTCTTCTTATCTTGGTGACCCGACGACTCACCGTTCAGAGTGAGGGCGCGGTTGCACTCGTGGCAGTCCTTGATGAGCGGCGGTGGTCCGTCTATGTGCGTTCGCTGCCACGGACGATTGTAATGTTCCATGCACGGGCAATATCTCTGCGCCTCGGGATCCGCTTTTATGTGTTCCGGCAAACGGTCTCACAGCAGATGCACGTATCTCTCAAAATTACGCAACAGAACGATCTTCGGAACGAATTCCAACTCCTCGACCGTTAGATTGAGAATATCGTGCCTGTCCGTCAGCATGGGAAACATCTCGATCACCGATGTGCGCGCGAACCAATCGTTGCTTTTGAATTGATTTTTATACGGATGCGACGACGCGCTCGCGCTACTTATACTCGCGCGCGAGACGTTCGCGCACGCGCGACGAAACGACGCGACGTCGGCGCTCCCCCCCCCTTCCCGCTCGAGCGGGGGGGCTCATCGCGAACGAATCGAGCGAGCGCGCGCTCGCGGAAAAGACCGAGATAGGCAAAATGCGATTCGTGCGACAGTCGGTGACGATAGGGGTCTCGAATCTGGATCGCAAAACGCTGGCGAGGTCGGGCGCCGCCGAGAGAGAAAACGGAGAATCGCGCAGGCACGGTCCTCTCCTGCCGAACGTCGTGCGCTGCATCATTTGCAGGCCCTCCAACTGCGGCAAGACGAACGTTCTGCTGAGTCTGCTGGAACAACCGCACGGTCTTCGTTTCGAGAACGTGTACGTGTACTCGAAATCTCTGCAACAACCCAAGTATCGATACCTCGAACGACTGTTCAAGCCCATGGCCGAGATCGGCTATCGCGCGTTCACCGACAATCGCGACGTCGTTCCGCCCGGCGAGGCGCTTCCCGACTCGGTCTTCGACGACGTGGCCTGCGACAAGCAGGACAGGATGAGGGAGTACTTTTCTATGGGCCGACATTCGAACATCGATTGCTTCTATCTCTGCCAGACGTACGCTAAAATACCGAAACACCTCGTGCGCGACAACGCAAATCTGTTGATCCTGTTCAGGCAGGACGGCACCAATCTGCGACACGTGTACGACGATCACCTGAACATCGATATGTCGTACGACGAGTTTCGCGCGTTCTGTCGCGAGTGCTGGCGACGCACCTACGGTTTCGCCGTGATAGACAAGGACAGCGCGTTGCGAGGCGGACGGTACAGACGGGGGTTCCACGACTTCGCCGTGCTGTAGAGCCGATCAGTGCGCCTCGACGAACGACGCGAGCATGAGCGCGATCGCGGGGGAGAGGACCGCGCGTGAGATAGCCAAGACGCGCGCCTCGATTCGCAGGAAGTACGCCGCTTTCAGGGCCGGGAAAATGGAGAGCGAGATCGCTCTGGAAAAGAGGTACGAGCCTATCGTCAAACCTCTGAAACGGCTCGCCGACGATGTGGAACGTAGGGGTAGGATTGGTGACGACGACGACGACGGCTTTGCGCTGGCGAAAAAAATTAAAACGAAGGGGGCGAGGAAGGACAGCGAGAACGACGACTACGACGATGGTGGCGCCGACTTGGAAGGCGAATACGAGGAGGACGACGACGACGTATTTACGCCAATAAGAACAACGACGACCGGGGGGAAAAGGGAGTCTCGTCCGGCACGGTTGAGTTCGGCACCCGCGACGACGACGACGATCATGAGCTCAACGCCGATCCACGCCGATTCGGTCCGGTTTTTGCCCAGAGAAGGCGAGACCGTCTCGGAGACGACGACTCCACCTCCCGCGCTAGGGACGTCCGTGAGGGAGTCTCTCAGTACGGCGGAAGGTCGCGACTTTCTGCACAGCCAACTAGGACCGCTAGGGCGGGAATACGTGGGCGCTCTTCTGAGCGGTGAGAGAAAAAAGGACATCGACAACGTCTACGGAGTGTATCTCGGCGAGAACGGCACGATGTTGGGCAACAAGCGATTCGACGTTGCCGCGGATGACTCCGTGATCGTCGACGGTGTGCGGTACAAGGGCACGCGCGGCCTGTACGAGTTGATCTTCATGCGAGCTCCCGACGCTAAGGCCTATACGGACAGAGACAAACGAACGTACAGGAGTATACTTTTCGCTACCAGCGCTCACAAACACGGTCGCGGCGCCGGCAAGAACGTCATGGGCAACAGGGACCACAAGTACAAAAATATAATAGCGCCGCTGTTGCTCTCGTCTGGCAAAGTTGGGACTACAAAGGGTACCGGACTACCGTCGGCCATGCGACTGACCGACAACGCGATCAATTACGTTCACTGGGACGATTCCAACGAGCTGGTCGATCGACTTCGACTGCTGGACGCTTCTCGTCGAGCCGGCAACGACGCTCACGACAACGAAATTCTGTCGATAATCGAGGAGCTTCGCGAGATCGGTCTCGTCATAAATTGATCGGTCGCGCGGTTCGCGACGGCAGTACGAATCGCGGCGCGCTCCCCGGCGCATCCACGCGCGCGCGCGATGTCTGTGAACAAATTCGGCATGTCTCTGACAAATCGGAGCAACGGCGACGGGATCGACGGTGCGTCCACGGTGAAATTGCGCTCCTCGATCGAGTCCCTGCGCAATTACACGCGCAACAACGCGCTCTTCGTGAGCGAGGATTCCTACGACGCGGGGGAGCGCATGATACGGCGGGTAGCCGCGCCGGAGGACAGCGACGACGCGACGAACAAGAGCTACGTTGATGTCTGGATCGCGTATGCCAAGTTCGAAGTGATGAAAGATTTCAAAGATGAGATAGCGTCGGTGAGGGACAACGCGCTCCTCTCGAATCTGGGGCATTACGAGGCGAGGGGGCGCATGATACGACGCGTGGCCGCGCCGGACGTCGGTTCCGACGCGGCGAACAGGAGCTACGTAGATGGAGCGATCGGGCGGCTCAGGAGCGTCGCGACCGAGGAGATCAGGAAGAACGACGCGAAAGTGAACGGTGAGATAGCGTCGATGAGGGACAACGCGCTCCTCTCGAATCGGGGGCATTACGAGGCGAGGGGGCGCATGATACGACGCGTGGCCGCGCCGGAGGACGACGGCGACGCGGCGAACAGGAGCTACGTAGATGGGGCGATCGAGCGGCTCAGGAGCGTCGTGACCGAGGAGATCAGGAAGAACGACGCGACCGTGAAATTGAAAGAAGAGATAGCGACGGTGAGAAAGAACGCGGTCAGTTTGTACGAGGATTCCTACGACGCGAAGGAGCGCAAGATACGGCGGGTAGCCGGGCCGCAGTACGAGACCGACGCGACGAACAAGAAGTACGTCGATTTCGCGATTTATCGGCTGCAGAACCACGCGCTCCGTTTGCACGAAGATTCCTACGACGCGAGGGAGCGCAGGATACGACGCGTGGCCGCGCCGGTGGACGGCACCGACGCGGCGAACAGGAGCTACGTGGACGACGCGATCGAACGACTGAGGGGCGTGGTGAACGAGGAGATCAAGAAGAGCTCTGCCGATCAGAATTTCACAGGCGTCATCGTGACGAACGCGACCCAAGGTCTGAGAGACGACATCGTGACGTTGCGAAACGACGCGCTCCGCCTGCGCGAGGATTCCTACGACGCGTCGGAACGCAGGATACGGCGAGTGGCCGCGCCGGAGGACGACGGCGACGCGACGAACAGAAGCTTCGTCGAGGGAGCGATCGCCGAGGCGAAAAAGAATTTGAGAGACCTGATAAGAGAATTTAGAAACCAGTTCCTGGATGTGAAAAAGACCGTGGAAAAGCACGACGAGAAGATCGCCAAAATTCAGGGTATTCTAGACCTTCTTCAGCAATGAGCGCGGAGAAACGAAGACTCGTGGAGGAACTGCACGCGCCGGCGAGGAAGAACTTTCCCCGTCGCCGCGTCGTGGTGCGTGGTTACGACGATCTGTGGCAGGCCGACGTGGTCGAGATGCGTCCCTATTCGCGCCAGAACGCGGGTCACAATTACATTCTGACGGTCATCGACGTGCTGAGCAAGTACGCCTGGGCGATCCCGCTCAAGACCAAGAGCGGAAAGGAGGTCGCGACGGCTCTGCGAAAGATCTTTCGCGAGGACGCGCGATGCCCCGGGAATCTGCAGACGGACAAGGGAAAGGAATTCTACAACGCCGACGTGCGCGAGATCCTCGACGCGCGCAAGGTGAATCACTACTCCACGTATTCGGTGATGAAGGCGTCGGTGGTGGAGAGATTCAATCGAACGTTGAAAAACGACATGTGGAAGCTCTTCACGCTTCAGGGATCGTACAGATGAATCGACTCGCTGCCGAGCCTCCTGTCGAATTACAATCGTCGCAGACACAGAACGATCGGAATGCGTCCGGCGGACGTGACACCCACCGTCGCCGAGAGGCTGCTGCGCACGGTGTACAGTCGCGCGAAGATCGCCGCGCCGGCGAGGTTTCGAGTCGACGATCCGGTGCGCGTGAGCAAATTCAAGACGATCTTCGAGAAGGGCTACACTCCAAATTGGACCACCGAGATCTTTCGCATAGCCAGAGTGCAAAGGACCAATCCCGTTACGTATCTGCTGAAGGACATTCGCGGGGAAGCGATAGCCGGAGGGTTCTACGAGCACGAGTTGCTGCGCGTCTCCGATCCCGACGTCTATCTCGTGGAAAAAGTTCTGCGTAAGCGTGGCAATCGAGTGTACGTGAAGTGGCTGGGAATGGACAGTTCGCACAATTCGTGGATAGACAAGGCATCCGTATTGTAACAGAAAAAAATATAATTGGGCGCACAACGTGTACTTTATTAAGGTAGTTCGATGATGAAAGGCCGAGGTCAAAACAATGTTTACAATTTTTTTATTTATATGATTATAAAAGAATAGAATAACGCATCGCAAAGCTTCATAACGACGTAAAAAGACCATTAGTAAGTAATTTTTTTAGGTTGTAAAATAATATTTTGTCTAAAATAGATTAAAAGTGTTTGTTAACGCGTCGCTTGACTAATTTTCAACATTAATTATTAATTAAAAAACTGTACGGTGGATCGTGTTCACCTTCAACTATAGGCTTTCTCATAGTGTCCTCT
Source organism: Temnothorax rugatulus (assembly GCA_035220575.1). Taxonomy (NCBI): domain Eukaryota; kingdom Metazoa; phylum Arthropoda; class Insecta; order Hymenoptera; family Formicidae; genus Temnothorax; species Temnothorax rugatulus. Next base: position 18,987 of record JASTWL010000823.1, on the reverse strand, counting down.
ATTCATCGATATATATTGCTCGGACATTTTTGGCAAAAGATTTTTCGCAAACTCGTGTTATTCATAGGAAAATACCTATTTTTTCCTATTAGACCAATGTTAAAATCGTTAGAATCACCTAATTTGAAGGTGAATATCTTGAGAACAGGACGGTGAATTATCTTTTTTCTGGGCTTAATCGATTCAGGAGAGTTCCTTCTTTCGATATAAAAACATATCACTCTTGGCAAAAGTTGTTTCATCATCGAACTACCTCAATAAAAAATTGTACACATTCATCGGTATTGATTTTTACGATAAAACCATTTTACGATAAATGGGATTGAGAGAACATGCGTATGAGAAGACGCGATTGAAAAAGACGCGAGGAAGATCGAGAGAGAGAATACGTAGGTGGGATAGAGCACAAGGAAATAGGAAAAAAATTGACATCGACGCTCATTTCTATAATATATTTTGTATATATTTATTTTATAAAATAACTTTTTATGAAAATATAAAAAAGTATTATAAAAAATATTATAAAAAGTATATTACAAAGAAGTATTATAAATAGTAAGGTTTATTTTGATTCCAATCTTCAGGCTCAGGCTCCTCCTCATAGGGCTGGAGCCCGAAGAGACGCGTCAGGTCAAAAACATCCGCCACGTGGTAAATGGCCGCGATGTCTCGGCGGTACGACGTATCGTACCACAAATAATCGACGTCTTTTCGTCGCCACCGCCTCTCCGCTTGTTTCCACGCTTGTAGGTCTTTATTAACGTAGCCCTTTACACTGATTTGAGTTGAAATAACATGCTGAAAACACACATTATTAAAAACTGTATATACTTTTAAAAATTATGTATGCTATTAATAATAATGAACATACTAACCTCCGGCGGGCAAAAGACCAGAGATGTCTTCCCATGTAACTGCATCTCCCACTGTATCGTATCATAAATGTGTAACATCCCCGTGCCCGGAACGTCTATTACCCACTAAAAATTAATTTTATAAAAAATAATTTATTAAAAATAATTTCATAAAAAATTTTTTATATCACACACACCTTTGGCAGGAACATGGCATCTATTGTTTCGTCATATCGGAATATCTACAAAAAATATGTTAAGCATGAGTTACTTATACGATAATTAAATAATTCTTTTTCCTAATTATATATTAAACATGAGTCATTCATGTATACGATAATTACATATTTCTTTTTTTCCTACTTATATAATATATTTTATTTAAAAAAATATTACTTAAACGACTCACCGTCGACGTGCCGAAATGCACGTGTATTTCGGCTGGGTTCTCATTGGCACCTTCCTCCTAAAAACAAATAAACAAAAAATTATATAAAATATTTAAAACATCACACGCACACAAATCACGTACCTCAAATCTAGTAAAATTTTTATAATCATCAAACGTCCTTTCAAATAACGTCTTCTCATGTACATCATGCTGTAAAAAAATTAAACAAAATATATTATTTAAAAAAACACACACAAACAACGTACCTCTGGAATGAAATTTATATACGTCGCCGGAATAGGCTTGCGAACGTCGTCAGGCTATAACAGATTATTTAATGATTTATTGAATATAATAAATTGTATACCTTATATGATATGTACTCACCTTCATGTGCACAGGCACCTCAAATGTTATATCGTTAAATAGGTATCTCATTTGCAAAGATTCCTCGTATGGAGTGAACGTAACGTTCATCCCTATTTGCAGAGGTACCTCTGCAATCTTCAATTTGTCAACTTTTATGTACTAAAAATAAAAAAATATTACACAAAATTATTATTGCGCAACACAAAACACTTACGCCGTCACACGGATACGTTATTTGCAAACGCATCTTGGCACTGTCACTGTTCAAGTGTGCTTTGTTTCTTAAAAAGACTTCGCGTCGCTGTCTCAAAAGACTGTGGATTGACTACACCCAAGTCTAGCCGGGAGTTCTTTATATATCGAGAAAGTGCAACAAAAGGAGGATATTGCGGTAAACAAAATATACTAAGAATAGCATTTTGCATTGAGGAAAAAAATGCATTTTATCAAACCGACTCATACGCCGGAATCGTCGACGCTTTTTTCCCCAGCGCGAGTGAGCGAACGCCCGTGAGATTGGATGGGATAGGGAGCGATAAATGGAAACACGATATTGGTGACAGAAGCGTATATTTTTTTTACATATTACAATTTTATATTTTACCGCGACTTCCTCCTCCCCCGATATTCTACGCGTCTTTAAAGAATCGCCCACGAATAAAGAAAAAAAGTATGAAATAACAGCGAAGGGTAAAGAATGATACAACATATATTTGTCTCGAGATACACACACGTGTATTTATATGTTTATTTATCCAATCTGTAACAAGAACTTGTGCGCGATGTGTATATTTTTTTTTTAAACGTCGCTTTCACACACGACCTTTCTCGTCTCTTTCACAACCCCCCCGCGTACTCGTCGTTCATATCGCGTTCAAAAAAATAAAAAAATTAACTTATTCCCGTTCCGATCCTTTCGCACCGCTCTCTCTCTCTCTCGATACATTTGTCTATCCGCGTCACCGTTTGCCGCGCCGTCGCGAGCTTTTATACGCGTTCGTTATCTCAACGTTGGTTTTCCACACCGGAAAAACTCTTTCCCGGAAAAAAATACGACGAACGCTCGCCGCGACGTTCGAGAAAAACAAAAGGAGGATGTGACGACAGCGACCTTGAACGAGTTCGGACGCGCGATAAAAAATTATTCGTGAAACGTACGGTTCGGGTGAACGAAGAGAGCGGTATCGTCTCTCTCAGTCTCTCTCGATACAACGAGGCTGGTCGGAAAACCGCGTCCGGCCCGTTGAGACAAAGAAGCGCGCGATCGACGCTCCCCCTCGCGGGAGGACGACTCGCGATTTTAGCCGTCGGGGGGACCGGATGACCGCGTCCGGCCCGCGAGGACGAAGAGGCGCGCGACGACGCGCGCGGACAGTGCGCGCCCCGCCGCGGTCCACGACGCTGCCGCCGGTAACGCGGCACCTCTTCCTCCCCCCTTCCCGACCCCCCTCGAGAGTACCCGAATGCAGAAGTCAACTTCCCCCACTCCTGCTCCCCCCCCACCAACTGCCCGTCCCGGGCCCCCCTCGCCCATCTCTTATGGCGTTCCCCCCGCGGGGAACGCGCCCCCCCCCCCCCCGACCCCCGGAATAGTACCTGATGCCAGAAGTATATATTATCTAGCTACTTGTGCAAATAGAAACTTGCACATTGCTTCCTCATAGTTTTTAAGTGGGCAAGTAGAAACTTGCACATTCCCATGTGCGAATTTCATAAAGGCTCAGTGCTGGCTTGGTACTGGTGCCAGAGTTACTAGTACTGGCTGACGATTCTGGGCCAGTACAAGCTAAGATCGGGGTCATTACTGGGACAATGTCGGAATGATAATACGGGTCCCAGTCTTGACGCCAACTTTGGCCCGACACAGAGTATTAGTACGGGGACAACACTGATTGCCAGTATTGGGCCAACTCTTGGCGCCAACTTTAGCCCGACACGGAGTACTAGTACGGGGACAACATTGATTGCCATATCATACTCGCGGCGTGTTGCTTTCGTGCCGCGGTCGTTACCTCCAGCGTTACTCGAGCAAAAAGCTTTCTAAATCTCCTCGCGGCGTGTTGCTTTCGCGCGGTTGTTACCTCCGGCACCACTCGAGCGAGAATTTCCCCAAGTCCAATTCGGTCTTTCGACACCGACTCGTGGCAATGCTATGTTCGTATAAGTTACACGACGGTGGCGATCGACTACGAGCGCGAGCGAACGGGAAACGATGCTCCCCGCGACACGTCGACTTCGTCGTACGTGCCCCTTTCGTGTACGATTCCACAAACGTTTTATACATTCGTACGGACCAAGCGAAACGCGTTTGCACGTCCGTACGTATCGCTCGTGTCGCTCGGCTCGCCGAGAGCACCGCACCTCTTATAGTACCCAACCGGCCGCCCGAGCGGTTGGCGACGCACGGTCTTACGCACAGTCGCTTATGGGCACCGGAGGTGAAATATCGAGACCATCGGGACTTGACCACGAATTCGATTACCGTATGGGATATCCGGCAGCCGGTCTCGGGGATCGACAATACCCCACGTTGATGCGAAGCGAGACGAATGACACCGTAATTCCGGGTATTTGTAACCGAGAGGCACGAACGCGGTCGTTACCTCCGGCGTGGGTTCTAGCGAAAAGTTCCCGCGCGGCGTGTTGCTTTCGCGCGGTTGTTACCTCCGGCACCGCTCGAGCAAAAAGCTAAGTCCCCTCGCGGCGTGTTGCTACCGCGCTGCAGTCGTTATCTCCGGCGCCGCTCGAGCAAAAAGCTTTCTAAGTCCCCTCGCGGCGTGTTGCTTCCGCGCCGCGGTCGTTATCTCCGGCGCCGCTCGAGCAAAAAGCTTTCTAAGTCCCCTCGCGGCGTGTTGCTTTCGCGCGGTTGTTATCTCCGGCGCCGCCCGAGCGAAAATTTTCTTGTAAGTCGACCCAATACATGCCCAGTACTGAGCCGACTCTCGGCCGTAGATCAATATCATTTCTGGCCTTATACACGGTCAGTACTGAGACGAGACTCGGCTCAGAACAGAATATGGTTGCATGGGGGTACTGGTCACCGAGACTGGCACAATACTGATCTAGCGGTTTATCCGTACTGGGGCAGTACCACCCATCAAGTCTTGGCAACCAATATTGTGCCACTTCTGGACCATGCGGACAACTCTGGCAGAATTCCGACATTCGCACGTGGGATGGGTTGCTTCATAATTTTTAAGTGTACAAATTATTTTTATAACCGAACTACCTATTTGCTCAGGCGACTAAAGCGACCTTCCAGATGAATTACCGACAGACGGGGCATACGTGATCGGATTTTCGTCAGCTTTGTCTGGTCCATAACTATAAACCCGGCAACACGACGCGCCAAAGGGGCCTTAATTCCAGACAGAGTTTGATGAAGAGCTTTATTGCATCGAGCGAGCTTTCTAAAATTGCTTGTACGATGTTTCCGACAAACAGAAACAAGGCCTAATACGTGCCTGTAAATACACGTGGCGGAAGTTTCTGGTTGCATTGAACCTACCATTAAGATTGAGGGGTATGCATCGTCTGTTAACACAAAAACAGGGTCGCGAGATAAATAAGGGACCCAGAGCCTAATAAAAGAAAAATCAGCGATAATTGAAAAAACAAGATGAGTCACTGGAAGAATCGATGGGTTACACTCCCAATAACACAGTGAGGGCCTTACGAGAAGACTCACCAATGAACAGCCGTAAAAATCGATAACCGTATCTAGCTCCCCAGGATTGGTGAAAATTCAAAAATCCACCTCTTAGGTGAGGAACATCCCGCCAACGAGAAATCATCTAAACGAAAATTAGACACATCCCACAACGAAATTCACCCCTTTCATTCCTTAAATCTTCCTATATAAACCCCGACATTGCGGCACTCGCTCTCAAAAGCTTTTCAGTCTCTTCAAGCCTCTCAAGCTTTAGTCTCGTCCTACAGTTCGGCATTATAATCGTGATCTCTTCTGTTTTCGAGTCACGATTCCGCTCTTAGAGTCTGTGCAAGAAACTTGTTTTGTTCAAGCTCACGCATGAGCCTAGGCTTGTGATTTAATGAGGGGAGGAAACGACACACGCTTTTTACTATTCGAGGGAGAGATCATATATTCACATATTCAGTTGAATATTCAAAGTAGAAAATCATTAAACATGTTTGAAATAATTCACACAAAATAAAAATGCAAGTCACATAATATATAGAATAATTTTCAGACGAATGGTCCTTTTCTCAGCTGGAACAATTAAATACGACTCGTAATACTCAACTCATTCCATGAATTCTAAATCCTGATCTTTTACAACCAGCGATATTCGTTTAATGTTTCCATGGATTGTACGTAATTTCAATTACAATTGTTTATCAGATCATAGCTTGCATCATAATAGATTCGGATAATCAGACCATTCGTATGAAACAGATCACATATAAAGTAAATAATCACACATCAATAGATAAGCATAATTCATAGAAAATCAATTACATGTAAGAGATAGATTGATACGTCGTATTTTCCTTTGTAACGTAACTTCCTTCTCGTTCGAATAGCCAATGGCTTTGAATGTAGCTAATCTTTGCAAAAGAAATAAAATCAGATGATAATCGAGAATGCGAGAGAAGTATTATACCAAATTATACGTCACTGTTTTGTAAATATCCTATTCGATAAAGAAAGACATATCAATCTATACAAATAATATATCGTTAATCGCCGTAGTCTTGCATAGTTCGAAAAGAAATCAGGTTATATTTACAGCAGACGTTATGAAATTCGTGAACGTGCTAAGGAATTTTTACTTAAATCTAACGTGAAATAGTCTTGAGCGCAAAAGAAATATCGTAATATGAGCAACGTCGTATGTAATATAAGTAACGCGAGTATGTATTTAGAAAGATTGTTTTTTCGAACAAAATGACAATCAATTTCGTCGACGTGAATTGAGTAATTAAACTTTGAGAAAATAAAGGAATAATGATATATCGGTGCAACCTTAGGAAAAATACAATTAAAGAAAGTTTTACTGAGCTCAGATTTGACTCCATTTAACGCGTTAAATGTGATGTTACGACTATCGGTTTATAGTCGACACTTCTCACTGAGGGCATTAGCCTCGCGTAATCGATCTCTCCAGAAATCTGTAACCAAGATCGCAATAAGGAGACGGGAATATTAATCCGCCACAACACTCGATTGTACGAGTGACTCTCGAAACCCGGCAAGGATCTGTGGTTGTCAGAAATCTAAGATTTACCTCATTACTGGAGAGATCTCTGCTTGCATGATATATTCTTCCTTTTAAGAATCTATCTCTCTTTTGTAGGCCGTCAAGCATCTCATATATTTCAATGGCTGCTGTTCCTTCGTGAGGTATCACGATGCTGTAATGGCGGCCCTTCCTTCATGTGTTCACACGCAGCGGTGATGGTGTGGTCGTTCGCCAGGCCGGTATAGTCCCGTGGCGTATCTCAATCAAATCTATCTCTTGCAGAAATGATCTGCTCGCCACTTCTCAGATATACAAGTTCACAACGATAGTGAAATACGGGAATACAATCTGTTTTAGCCACACGTTACGATTCGTTTTTCTCAATTGTTCTACCGGCACGTCTCATATACGAGAACGCTCTTACTTCGACAAAGGACCGGAAACGAATGCTCGCCCGGTGAGCCGCAGGCTCGCACACATCCGCCTCGCGCACGCGCAACACTCACTCTTTCCCGCGCGCGTTATTATGCGACCCGCGCTGAGCGCGCGGCAAACATGCATGACGACGCTAGTATCGCCATCTCGCGTGACTCGACTTTATTAAGTTGATACGAATACAGTCGCACCAGATGTCAGATATATGATCTCTCCTCGTTCTATTGCCTACATTTTAAACATTCCGCCCGCCTTCGTTAACGTAATTAACGAACTAGTTATAGAGTTTCATTATTAATCGGAAGAAGACAAAGCTTTGTGATAGGTCTCTGAATCTCCGAAACCTGAGTACGAATCGTCACGACTCTAGTATGACCGTCTTTTCCCGGATGTGTCTTAGTCACACGACCTAAAGGCCACTTTGATGGAGGGTATCTTTCATCCACAACCAAAACCAATGAACCAACTGTTATAGAAGGAACAGCTTTGTTCCACTTATATATCGCAAGGTATCTGTGCAAACAGTCTCGTGACCATTGCTTCCAGAAATCTTCCAGCATTTTCCTAAGCAACTGCCATCTGGAAAGGTGAGAAACCTTAACTTCTCCCAACGAAGGTTCAGGAATGATAGTCAATGGCTGACCCACATGGAAATGACCAGGAGTCAGAGCAGAAACGTCATTAGGATCATCTGATTGAGGACTGATAGGCCGAAAATTCAGCACGGCTTCGATCTGAATCAACAATGTGTTCATTTCTTCGAACGTGAGCAATTGTTCACCGATTACCCTTTTCAAGTGCGACTTGACCGACTTGACGCCAGCCTCCCATTTACCCCCGAAATAAGGGGTTGCGGGTGGATTGAAAATCCACCGAGTACCATCCTTAGAAAGAAGTTTAGCTAAATCCCCTGATTCTTTTGAACTATCCGAGAAAAGCTTACGAAGCTCATTATCCGCGCCTTTCAGATTCGTACCGCAATCACTCGAGAGAGTCGAACAAATTCCCCTACGAGATGTGAAACGCTTATACGCAGCTATAAAAGCTTCCGTAGTGTAGTTGTGAGACCAATTCTAAATGTACAGCCGACGTGGAATAGCCAACAAAGAGAGCTATATATGCTTTATACGTTTTAGCCTTCTTTCCTCTCCAAGTTTTTATAGTGAGAGGACCTGCATAGTCTACTCCTGTATGTTCAAAAGGGCGAGAAGGTGTTATTCTCTCAGCTGGCAATTGACCCATTATCTGTAACGCTCTTTCCTTTCGAAACCTGGTACACAATACATTTGAGAATGAATGATCGCACTACATTTCGACCCCCTATTATCCAATAGTTGTTTCTAATAAACGAAAGCGTATCTTGCACCCCTCCGTGAAGAGTGCGTGTGTGAGCGTCAGCTATAACCAGGGAGGTAAGAGCGGAATCTTTCGGCAAAATAAATGGATGGTTGGCAAACTCTGATAGTGATGATCGTTCAAGACGACCTCCTACTCGTAATAATCCGTCGGAGTCTAGACGAGGAGTGAGTTTCAGTAATGCATTTGATCTCGGTAAATCTCGTCCAGCTGACAAAGCTTTAAGTTCATAAGAAAAGCAAGTCTGTTGAACAGTCTTGATCCAAAATAATTTAGCGTCATTCAATTCTGTCACGGTCAAAGGATTAGAACATGAGGCTTCGATTGATCCTCTCAATCTTCTGATTACTCTTTTACAAAGGGCAGTTATTCGTATTAAACGAGTCAAACTAGAGTACCTTGAAATCCCAAAGTTTTGGTGATTTAGAATCAAGGGTAGTAGCTACCTGAGCAGGTTTCTCTTCGAAATTCTCAGTCGTAGAAAGGGAGTAAGATTCGTCAGGCCAGGTTGATTTAGATTGAGGGACCCAGGAAGGTCCCGTCCACCAAGATTTGGAACACAACAACTGTTGAGGTGTTAAACCTCTCGTAGCTAAATCTGCCGGATTATCCTTTCCAGGTATAAATTTCCACACTGCTTGAGGCAGCGTTTTTTGAATGAAACTAACCCTGTTTTGAACGAACTCCTTCCATTTGGACGGATGATTACATATCCAGATAAGTGTAATCTCAGAATCCGTTCTCAGAAAAACGGGAATATCAACAAGTTCTATTACTTCAAGGATATGCGACACGAGCTTTACAAGTAGAACAGCTGCTACTAATTCTAACCGAGAAATTGTAAGCTTCCTTAAAGGAGCCACCTTCGTTTTAGATGCGATAAAACATGTCGTGACTTTACCGTCGCTTGACTTTACTCTTACATATACGACTGCTGCCATTGCCTTTTGCGAAGCATCACTGTACCCGTGAATCTCGAGCAGAGAATCTGATTTCAAACCGATCCATCTTGGAAACTCGAATTTCGGCATATCTCGCAACGTCTCTACAAAGTCGATCCATTTCTTTGCTAAGTTGTCTGACAACGGATCATCCCAACCTAATTTAAGCGACCACAAATCTTGAACAAATATCTTACCAACGATGGTGATCGGCGACAAAAAACCCATTGGATCAAAAAATTTGGCGATAGTTGACAATGTAGTACGCTTGGTAATCGTGTTCAATGTAGGAAGTTCAATCGTAAATTGAAATGTATCGAGGGGTGCGTTCCGAATTACGCATGAAGCGCGTAGACTGCATGGAAAGTCGTTCCGATTTAACCAATGCGCGCATTGGAAGCGCTTTGGTAGAGCCGAGGATTCCCTAGATGGTACTAACCGTTCTGAATTCTTTGCACTCTTCTCAGCGCATTGACTGCTTCTCTTTCGACTTGAGGCAGTGAAAGCGTTTCGTGCGTTGATGCAGTCTGTGCGTGTGTTGGATAATTCGGAACGCGCTTAGATTGCACTGGTTACATACCGAACAAACACAATAGACAAGAGAGAATTGACCACAGATATCGATAAGCTCGGAAATAATAATGGATCAAAAATTATTTGAATTTCCTGTATTGATTGAAGAAAAAAACGAAGTAATTAATTTATTTTTGACGAAAGAAGATATGGAGAAAGCAAAAGGTAAAATTATTCTATGTGTTTACGTAGATATTATTATGATACACTTTATTAATTGTAGTAGGTCAGATACTAGGTTAACGATTGTGCTTTTCTTTATAGACGAAGCTTTTTTGACACAACTCATTGCGAACGAAACACAACAAGAAATTAATGACGTATCAGAAGTATTAGAAGATACAGACGAAAATGCTGTCGACAATAACAATGCAGGTAAATACGAACAGTTTATTTTTGTGTAATTAATATCTGCAATTAACTTTTTAATTTTGTTTAAAAGCATATGTATATACTCAAGATTAATAATAATGTTCGCGATCGAACCTAAAACCGGCGCCGGTTAAATAATCCAGCGAATAATACAGCGCATTAAAATCTTAAATAATTTCACTTTCTGCCTTTCCGTAAGTTAAGAATAGATCCGTTCGCTGAAACAATAATATTGTTGCGCTCGCCGCGTCGCTCGTTCTCACACACACTCGCTCACACTCCCGACGCTCGCGGAAATAAGTTAACACTGCAGCTATTGAGGAGAATAACTCTACGTATATTAAAAGGCTCGCGTTACAGAGAAGCGTGGACCACGTCCGCACAGTCCAGCAGCTTCACCACAACTCTATCAGCTGTTACATTAAATCAATCAATCAATAAACGGCTCGTCACTAAGGACAGGCGTTTCGCATCTTAATGAAAAGATCCGTTGCACGCTTCACAGCTCAGAGCCCGAAGTATACCGGGCGGCATGCACGCAACAATATATTTCGAGGTACACGAGAAGGGCAGAAAAACAGAGCTTAGTTTTTGTTTATACCGACTCGCTCCTTTGTCTCGAGGGGGGGGGGGGGGGACTCGGTGCGCGAGGCATACACCCGGGGCAAAGCGAGCGGGCGGTATTCCAAAACAGCTGATCGGTTGTCGACCTCGAGATCTGCTGAGCCGTTGACCTCCGCGCGTGAAGAGGCACTCGACTAAAGTATTCCGACGAAAGTGTATCGATAATAAAATCTTCACTTGTCTATCCGTTGCTCGCGGTTATTGTGTGCTTGCTTAATTCACGCGCGAGAATATCCGTCGTTCGCGGAATCTCTCGAAACGAATCTCTGTCCGTAACTCGCGGCATAAAGACTGTAAATATTGTACATAATCATTTTATTATAGACATTTACATAATGAAAAAAGACTGCAATTAAATTCAAAATTCCCTTTCACTCGTAACTCCTTCGACCATTCGCGCACAAATAATGTAAAAGTTTATATTTTGATTATTTAATAGTTGTGTTTACTTTTTAAATTAATGCTTTTAGCCAAGTTAAAGGTATTTATATGGCCGGATAAGGCAGTACTTTTGTTACTGGAATTGTATAGAGAAAGAGAAGAAGATTTCTCTATTGGATTAAAGCGCAGCAATAAAATTTGGACTGAAATTGCTGCTAAGATGAAAGAAGCAAATTCTTTATATGATGTGACAGGTCAGCAATGTGCGTCCAAAATGTCTGGTTTAAAGCGGACATATAAAAATATTGCTGACTCAAATAAGAAAAGCGGAAATCACAGAAGTTCACGGGCTTTTTTTTCGGTAAAAATGTTCTATCATATATTGTAAAATGCTTGGTTTTTTATATGCATTTAGTATATTTTATTGTACACATTTTATTTAATGTTTGCGGTATGTGTATGCAAAAAAATAAATTCTATATTATCATCTTCATCGTTATTATCATTATTATTGTTACAATTATTATTATCATTATCATTGTCATTATTATTATTATTATTATTATATACTATAGGTCATGGATTCAATATTTGGCGATAAAGCTTCAATTAATCCTCCTGCAATTGCGACGAGTGATGGTCCAGTGAACCCTTGTAAGGAGTCATCACCATCGTCACCATCATTTATGATTTCATGCTCTGACGTAAAAAGTAAGTACTTGAACTTGTGTATTAGCCAATTAAATAACAGCTGCAAAAATAAAATCTCAATTTGTTTATGATTTCTTACGTGGACTTTGTGTCGTTGTTCTAAAAATGTATCTCCAGTGAACTGGATAATAATTTCATTATAATTTTATTTATTAGAACTCGTGTATTAAAACACTTTATGAATACTGGTGTATAATAGAGAATAATAAAAAAATAATTCTTAATTGGTTCATCTTTCTTCTTTAAAACAATTAAAAAATATATTTTTTTTTTATTATTCTGTATTACTGCCAAGTGTCTCTTCCGATGTGCATCTCTCAGCAATGTGCACGCGCGCTCAATATTATTGACTTACATTGAACCATTGAAACAATATTGAAATAATATTTCTGCAACCTTCTGTGCTGTATGGGTTATCGACCCTGCCTGGGTAAATCATACTAAAAAGTTACAGTTGTGCATGACCCTACGAAATATTGATGGACAGTGTACATACATATATTAATCTAGCGTTAATCATTTTTATGTTATCCATTACAGGTCCGCAGAGGAAGAAAAGACGGGTGGAACACGTTTTAGAAGAATTAGTAGAAAATATGGTCGCAGAAAAAGAAGAAAATAGAGAAGAGAGAAGGAAAAGAGAGGCAAGGCACGAAGAAATTCAAGAAGAAAATAGGCTAGCTCGTGAGAGAAGACATAAGGAGCAAATAGATGTCCAAAAATCTTTAGTATCCATTTTACAACAATTTTTGAAATAAAATATAGTTTCTTATAGGTTTATAAGAAATTAGGTAAAGAATTTAAAGCTGACATTTACTTGTATTTTTATTTACTCTTCTAGGCTTCCGGGCTATCACTTTTACATAAAAACTTTCTTCGTAATGTTTATTGATTAAAAGTTTATTGATTAAAGTTAAGAAAATTTATTGATTAAAAGTTTCTTTGATTAAGTTTTTATATTACAAATGTTATGTTTGTTTATTTAAAAAAATGTTTTATTTAGTATAAGTTTGATATGGAGCTTAGTACAACATTTGAAAAACATTTTTTATAAAATAAGTTTTGTTGTTAATAGAAATAAGTTGTTTATGTTGAAAGAATGTTCAAAAATATAATTTTATGTTAAAATAATAATATGTTTAAGAAATATTTGTTTCTTTGTAGGAAGAGGCTTACAAAATACACAATTTGAATATTTTAATAAGATTATATAATATTTTATAAGATTTTATAATAGAAATAAAACCAAAGATATAATATAAACAAATGTCTATTTATTAACCTAAATGTTTATTCATTACAAAATACAATACGAACTATATAAATTCTATATAAATTCGTCAATAGATCCTACAAATTTATGTCAAATATCCTTTTTTTCAGTTATTTTTTTTAAATTACAACATTAAAAAATGTATTAATAATTATTAATTTATTTTCATTTGCAAAGCATTCATTATTGCTATTCTTTTGGCATTTCCTAAATCAATATTATTATCGCGAATGTGTGCCTGATATTCTTCATGATGTTGGACACCGACAGTCATGACATCATTTTGCAATAAACAAATATTGTGTAACACACAACACGCTATAATAAATTCTGGAATCTTTTTAACATCTGTCAGTGGTAAACAGTCTAACAATATTAGAATATTGTTAGACTGTTTACCACTGACAGAAAACGTATCTTCAGTTGGCCAATCGCCCGTTCAATTGCCATTCTTGTTGAAGATAGACAGTAATTAAAATTTTTTTGTCGATTTGTCAAATGTCCATTGTCACGAAATGGTACCATTACCTTGGGATGAATCGCATAAGCTGCATCTCCAATTATATGAGAGTCATTAGGAAAGTACACCTGAGGTCTCTCAAGAAAACGTGCTATTGGGGAGTTTCTGAAAACCCGAGCGTCGTGTACTGACCCCACTTGACCTGCATAACAGTGTGTGAAGAGGCCATTCGAATCACAATCCACTTGAACATTGATAGACATTCATACATAAACGGAAAACCTTTCCTGTTTATGTATGAAGCTGCATCTGTTGGTGGGGCTCGAATCTTGATATGAGTCCCGTCTATAGCACCGATTACATTTGGAAACCCACTAACTTTTGCAAATTTATCCCTGATATCAGCAGCAACAACTTCATCAGGCCACTGGATAAATCGAGGCGCGATGCAATGTAATGCGTAGGTTACACGTCTTACGGCTCTAAAAGCCGTTGCTTTGCCCACTCCAAATTTGACGCAAATGGATCTACAATAAGCCACATTATAAAAAATGAAATAACTGCGTAACGAACAATGTAACGATAATGGTGGTTACGACTGACTTAGACGCCCCTATGCTCAGAATCGTTCGCGCGCCCCAGTATAAGGGTCGATTCAGACACAGCCGTGCCGTACCCGTACCTTATCCGTATCGTTAACATTAGACAAGGATGGAGACAATAGGAATCCTTGTCTAATGTTTCTGTCCGTGATACGGTACGGGTATATACGGCACGGCTGTGTCTGAATCGACCTTTAAGCTGTAAAAACAAATAAAAAAAAAATAAAAATTTCTGCTTTTAGCATTACCCAGAACGACGAGGACGTAGCAGGATAATGGTTCCGTTTTTTTTTGTTTTTTTTTTATTTTTTTTTGCAGTTTTTATATTTTTTAATTTTTATATATATTTTTATTTTATTTTCATATTTAATATTATTATATCGTTTTAATATTATTAAGGTATTATTTTATATCATATTTTTAAATAATACACACAATTTGTAAAAATTAAAATTATAAGGCTCTCGTGATTAAATCAATTAAAGGGAAAGAGGCAATAAGAGCCGGCGCGGTAAATAGGGCGCAAGTTGTATATATTTCTTAATCGTCAGTACATAAAAGATTCACGAACGTTTCGACCATTTTTTGTGGTCATCTTCAGCGCAACTTAAATTCAAAATTATATTATAACGCGGTCATAAGGCTATTGTATACTCGCACGCTCATTTTCCATGAAGATGACCACAAAAAATGGTCGAAACGTTCGCGAATCTTTTATGTACTGACGATTAAGAAATATATACAACTTGCGCCCTATTTACCGCGCCGGCTCTTATTGACAATTTGTAAAATAATGGGAAAAAGAAAATGAACAAAGATAATAGAAATTAAAAAGAAAAAATAAAAAAGATATTAAAAATTATGTTTTCTGGCTTTAGCCTTCGCAAATATTTCTATAACATCTTTGTAATCAAGATTATTAGCCAGATTCACTTTCAATTGATAAAAGTGCTAAATCAGATAATCGCGTTTGCGTCATTGTACTTCGAAGATAATTTTTGATTAATTTTAATTTTGAAAAAGTTGCCTCACCAGTTGCCACAGATACCGGGATAGTTAATAATATTCGAAATGCTATTGTTAAATTAGGGAATATTTCCAGAAAGCCATTTTCAGCCAATTTATTTAAAACATCAAGTGGAGATTGCAAACTGCTTTGTTGTATATCTGAAAATGTTGTTTTATACAGATTTATCTAGTCAAACAGTTCAATAGCATTTATGTCAGAAGAATTTGTGTTTTTGTTATACAGTTTTGATTCCAAAGTTTTGCACTGATCTAAAGTAACATCAGAATCTTTTATATTATATAGAAATTTGAAAGTGTCATTATGACATACAAGCTGATCAAATCGTTCCTCTAAAGAATTTAAGGCTACGTCAATAATATAATTAAAAAACTCCACTTTAAATTTTTGTCTGGCATCTATAATTGGTTCATCTGGACGTTCATTGTCAAACCGTTTTCTTTTTCTTAAGCGAAATTGCGATACAAGTGGAAATTCTGGAGAAATATTCATTTGAGCTGCTATATCTTTGGCATTTATTTCAATTTCTGTAAAACCATTTTCACGATACCCTTTTAAAAAAGCAGTTACATTTTCAATTAAATTTATACATTGTGGTATGTTGATTTGATGTGACTGCAAAAATTTTGAAATAATATTGATTCTTTGCAAAATATCATACCAGCAGAGCATAGACAATATAAAATTATAAGTTGTAATTTTTTCAGCAATACTATGAGCTGTATTCTTCACAATATTATCATTTGCACTTTCAAAAATCTCTAGAAAACTATCGTAAATTTGTGGCAAATTATATCGTAAAGCTTTTACTGCATTCAGACGCGATGACCATCGTGTAGCTGATACATTTTTTGGTGTTAAACCATAGTCTGAATTGTCCAAATGTTTTTTTTAAATGTCCCATCGATTTGGAGATCGAGAAAAAAGTTAAAAATTTCTTGTATAAGAGAAAAAAACGAAAATGATTCTAATGATGCATCAGCAGCATCATTTACCATTAAATTTAAGGAGTGGCATGCGCAAAGAACGAAAAAAGCTAAAGGATTTTTATTTAAAATATGTTGCACTCCATTGTTTTTTCCTTTCATATTGGAACCATTATCGTAACCTTGACCTCTCAGATTTTGTACATCTAAATTATTTGTTGATAGAAAATTTAAAATAGTATTTGCAATGGCTGCTAATGTTTTATTATTTTCTTTAATAAAGCCAAGAAAGTGTTCGTAAATTTTAAATTAATTATTTTTATATGAAACAAAACGCACCACAATTGTTAATTGCTCCTGATGAGAAATATCTGGTGTTGCATCTACAATGATTGCAAAATACTTATTTGAATTGACTGAAGAAATTATTGAATCGGAAATTAATTTAGACATAGTTGAAAGTAGCTCATTTTGAATAATATTACTTAAATAATGGTGTCCACTTTCTTGTTTGACAAATCGACGCAAGTGTTCAGCCATGATTGAGTCAAATTCGGCTATCATCTGTACAAGTTGCAAGAAATTACCATTATTTGGGGTATATAAAGTATTGGATTTACCTCGAAAAGCTAAATTTTGTTGAGCAAGATATTTAACAATTAAAATTATTCGTTTAAAGACATTTCTCCAATGTGTTTCTTCAATACTTAAAATCTTTTTATTCTGAAAGTCTATAGTGTGCTGAGAAATCATTCGATTAGCGAAAAGTTGCCAAGATTTAAAAGCTTCGAGATGTTTCTTAGTTTGCTCATGATCTTTAGTGACACGATATATATTTGACCAATCAGAATAACCAGAAGAACTTGACAATTTATTTTCATTTCGTTTATATAAGGAACAAGGAAAACAGAAAACAGCATTTTTGGATTTTGAGTAAACCAACCAATTTCTGGATACCTTCTCACCATTAGCCATTGTACGGGTATATAAACTTGTTGAGAAACATCTATTATTTAAGTCTAATGGAAATTTAAAATCCATAATTTGTTTGGGAACACCGTGGTCAATCATCTGAGTCCGAAAATCTTCAGAAATTATATCAGGCCAGAGACCTGGGTCTTCAAATTGTTCAATCTGAACTAATCGAGAATTATTGTCAACATTGATATTGGTATCAATATTGGTATCAATACTATCAATTAAAGCAGGAGGCGAATTTGGCAAGGATTTAGGAAATGAAACTTCTGTGTCTGTGATCGACGTTAATGTCGGATCCGAAGAAGTAGATATCAAAGAGGAAGCGCAAGAGGATGTGCTTGCTACCGCTACCAATGAAGTTGAAGAAACAGAAGAATTTGGTGTAATTTTTAAAAATTTAGATAATGAGCCCGATAATTTTTTTCTTTCTTCTTCTTTTCTCTTCCTTTCTTGGCGAAATTGAAAACCAGAAGGTTTTTTATTACTCATCTTTCTATAATTTATATATTTTATATTATATTTAAATATTTATGAGGAAAAAGGAAATAGATAGTGGTAGTCTGCGTGTCTCGCCACTCTAGTGTGGCATGTAGCTATAGGCAACTCTCAAGTACTATATAATGTCTCCAGTCCAGATGGGTCGGGTTCGCTCTCCATAGACTAGGCCGCGCATGTGTTTACAATAATACGAGAAATGAGACGCAGCGTCGCGAGTCGCGACTCCGTCGAAAAGAAATGGAGGGGGATACTCAACAAAAGAAAAGCGTATACGCCAGTCAGCGCCACGGCTACGGCGGCGGATGCCAATGGTGCTGTTTTGCCCGCTGCCTGCGCGCCTGGTGGGGGACACGCACACAGCTGCGGAGCCGTGTACGTGTGCTCGGCGGCGGCTCGGCCAGCTTCGGGCGAGTATGTCTGCACTCTTCTACTCGCCCGAAGCTGGCCGAGCCGCCGCCGAGCACACGTACAGTGACGAGCATAAATGAGTTCCGTTACCCGGTGAGCTACGGTGCAGAGCGGTGCAGATGAGCGCGCTACCTCTAGGTCGGTTACCGACCTACTTACAGTCACGGTCGATAAAAGGTTCAAATATAGAACCGCGAACGCGTAAAAATGGTCAGTCACGCTGTATTGCTCGCGCGTGCATTTGATTAAAAGAACATTTTTAATACAATTTGATACACACAATTAATATTTATTACATACAATATAACAATCATAGGTGATTATGTAATTATAATTGTATTATGCATCTGCAACTATTATTATTCCACCGACTAAGTATGTGTTTACTGGAATAATATATAATTATAGATAATATGATAATTATAATTACAACACAATTACCTATAATTATTCTATTGCATATGAAAAATTGTTTCGCGATATTTTATAATTTTTACGATGTCGTATTATTTTCAGTATCTTATTTATAAGTAGGGGAGACCGGGGCTATCTGTCTACGGGGGCTATGTGTCCACAGTACTGCTATCTCAAGTTTCAAGAGACA